>CM076579.1:565558085-565617938 GCA_034641835.2 Pinus albicaulis | reverse complement strand
TTTCATTCTCAGTTAGACATTGAACATAGTCCATCCCATTCCCAGCCAGACGTTGATATGAGCCCTTCTCATCCAGATTTTGAAGACAACTCTCCTCCACGACATTTTGGGATGCTCAATGTTCCACACCGAAGAGATCCAGTATAACAGAAGTATATGATTATATAGAATCTTTAGAAAGAGTAGCATGGTCCAAGATCATTCACTTTGCCTCACACACAACATGATTCAGTCCCACCACCGAAACAGAAGTCTTTTGAGCTGTAGCTTTTAAATAGGCACATTAAAATGAAAATGAAACATTGAAGGAACAAGGAAAATTGACAAGATCATTCATGATAATACCATGCTGCTATCCGGGACTATGGCGTAAGAAGAACAAGAAATTAAAGGAAATGCTGGAGTTAAGCTTCATATGACATACTTAAATTAAGATGCTTGATGAAAAATCCCAGGATGTTAGCAGCACGAAGGAAGAGGAGGAGAGGACTAGATGTACTTGCTGAAGTGTCAAGGAATATGAATTAAAAAAGGATTATCAAAATTTTGGTTGCATGAGGACATGCAACACCTTCACAGTGGGGGTATGTTGAGTCTCAAATCTGCATCTTTTCCATACACCTTTCTAGACCTTTTTCATTCACCTGAACCCTCTAAGTTTTCAATATCATTGCATATCAATTGTAAAAGAGCATCTAAAATGGTTTTTAAATCATGTTTTGTGTCTCTGCTTGATTTAGATTTTTGCCTATTTAGTCATGAATCTGCCATTTTCAGCTCTCGTAACTTCTCAAACCATTTTAAAGTCTAGTCAGTGTTCTCAGATAAATCTGTTTCATGGGGGTAAAGTCATAAATGATGTGGACATGGATCGTGTCCTATTGGCTCGGGAAAATTCACCTAAGGAGGTTGTGGTCAAAGGTGGCCAAGTGGAAGTCAACCGTAGAGTCCCACGGTGACAGGACTATGTTTCTCATCACGTGAAGATTTGTATGACCGTTTCTAATTTACGGGAGACACATCAACACCTGTACACGGCTCCATAAGCCGAATCCAACATCCACTCTTCATAGATTTACTCCTCACCACGGCCATGATGCTGGATCTCTGGACGTGATGGTTCACGTGTCTCTATCAGCACAAACTTTAGGGAATTAGTTATATCACCTTTGTTATAAATAACGTGTTTTCATACGCATAATAGCTAGCCTCCATATAGCTCTGTAATGTAATTGCGTTGCCACTGTGCTGTAATATCATTTCTCCGTTATGACTGCATTTTAATATATAAGAAGACTCTGTTTCCAAGCGTAATTCGTATTTGAAGGCTGTTGCCCGAGGCTGGTGCAGAGGGCCCCTGCACACGCTGAGGTTTTGTGCATTACTGTATAGTTTCTTGTTTTATTTCTTTAAGTTCATTGTGCCATAAGTCATTCACGTGTTTATACATTGCATCTTTCATGGAATTTATGCTTCATCTCTGTTCATAATCTTTCATGCTTTACATTTTACTTCTGTCCATAATCTTTCATGTTTTATGTTGTGGTTAACTGATCAGTGTTCTTGTTTCAGATTACAATAGGCAGCCTGGGCACTTGCACATCTTTTTATAATGACTAATGACATGGAATCAATATTGTCCTTCTGCTAATTTACTTTTCTTAGTTTTTGTTTAATTCCAGCACTGTTTTTTTATTTCAGTCTTGCACATTTGCTTCAGTAGTTAGATTTAGATATATTAAATTGCTCATGTCATTTTCAATTACCTCCGAAAGCCATAGCTGGACTAATGGTGAGGGATTGAAGTATGAGTGTGTAGTTTGATATTAGTTTACTTTCTGCAAGTTAGAAATATTAAATTGCTCATGTCATTTTCAGTTACCTCCGAAAGCCATAGCTGGACTAAAGGTGAGGGATTGAAGTATGAGTGTGTAGTTTGATATTAGTTTACTTTATGCAAGTTAGAAATATTAAATTTCTCATGTCATTTTCAGTTACCTCCGAAAGATATAGCTGGACTAATGGTGAGGGATTGAAGTATGAGCGTGTAGTTTGATATTAGTTTCTTTTTCTGCAAATTAGATATCAGGTTGCTCAAGTTGTTTATGGTTACCTCCGAAAGCCATAGTTGGACTAATGGTGAGGAATCAGAATATAAGTTGATGTAATTTGATTTAGATTTACTTTGTTGCAATTCTTGGATTTCTTTAAGCATAGTTTCTTTTGTATTTGGACAACAGCAAGGATAATGAGTTTCATGATCAGTAGTTCACTGTTGTTTGACTAGAATAGTGATGCAATTTCATTTTCTTTGAAGAATTAATTTTGTCATTGTGTGTTTTAAAAATTCTTTTGAAGTTTGGAAAATCATTAGAAGGACATCATTGTCTTGAATATTTGTCTCCATACTTGTCTTTTAGAATTTCATAAAAATCCAAAAATGACAAAAAGTAAGAGATAGGTTATCTTGCACATATAGTGCGCCAGACTTCATCAGCTTACGAATCCCAGATTGATAAATTAATGTAGCAATTTAGGACACACTAAATTGGCCAAACAGTGTACCAACATCCTCTTCACATAGGATGAGCCACTATATGATAGAGGTAATATTATAGTTTTCTTTAAATTAATATAGTTTCATTTTATTGTCTTAGTTAATTAGAATAAATTTTATTCTAACACGTTCTTTAACTTGTTTAATGAAATTGTCTAATTATTGTTGTGATTATATATTTTTTAGATATTGACACGTTCGTTGGGAGAATGCCTCCACCCCCACTCGATGATCATGTAGATGACGAGGAGATGACAGTTGTCACGGAGGTTGAGATACATCTTCGGGTGCAGATACCCACAACCATGCAGTGTAGGGCGGACATTCGATTCAGGATAGAGCTGGGCGACCGACTATGTAGACTCCTGGTTGATGAGGGAGTCTTCCCTGCGATGATAAAAGACATCTAGACATATCATACACTCACAGAGCTCTTGAGGACATGCCATGTGATATGATGAGCCTTATGTGTCATATCGTCGGAGCTTCCAGGCTACTGGCGGCTAGGAGGGATAGGCACCATGGAGATGTGCGACACAACAACTCAGATGATCATTATCATGAGGGGAGTGATAATTCTAGTACTCCACCTCCTCCTCCACCTCGTGGAGATGAGAAACAAACATTTAGTCCTAAGCAGGAATCTCCTGAGCATGCACCTCCTAAGCAGACACCATCTGAGCAGGCGCCTCTTGAGTAGACACGTCCATCTAAGCAGGCACCATCGACTGAGCAGGCCTTGACTAGATACAGTATTGATGTACGACTAGATATTTGACATTTATATGCAGTATTATTACAGTTGTATATTTTTGAAATTATATATATATAAAGATGAGGAACAAGCATCTAGTCCTGAGCAGACATCTCCTGATCATGCACCTCCTAAGAAGACACCATCTGAGCAGGCACCTCCTGAGCAGACACGTTCATCTTGATGTGTATATTGTTTTTTCTAAGTAATACTATCTCTATTATATCATATTTAACAAAAAGTTACAAAGCTCGTCCTGAGGAATGGACAAGTCCATTCCAGAGGGAAAATTCAACAGTTTGCTGCCAAAATCTAGACTGCTCCAGGAGGGGAAACCATTCCTTAGAAACCACATAGAAAGTGTTGCCCAAAATGGGAAACCAGCAAAGAGAGTTTTCAAAATTGAGCAGAAAAAACATAGTAAATCATTCCTAGTCTTAAACATGTCGAAGAGAGCTGAAATAGAAAATATAAGGAGGATCTGCATGCTTGTTGTGGGGGGAAGGAGCTTCGTCCAATATTATGCACACATAGCCATAGTCCACCGTCTCTAAGCTTGACACATTTGTAGCAGGCAGAGAGCGAGGTGAATCTGGGAGACCAAGTCTCTCCACCGGAGCGTCCAACTGCAAGTTGTCCAGCGGAGAGGATGTGGACGCCTGGGGCTGGACCGAGCTACCACCACCTTTCTGCCCCTGGTTGCCTTTCGCATCCGAGTCCGAGTTTTCGTCCTCACTTTTATCGTTGGAGTCCCTAGAATCATTGCTGCTACTGGAAGCGAGTTGCACGGGAAGGGATTTCATCTTTCGAGGGATGAAAGTAGGCTCAGGGGAGATGGTTGATTTACGAGCTCGTTTCTTGCTGCGGGAGCTGGAGGGGAGAAGGGAAGGGGAGGGGAGCTGCCAGGATAACTAAGCATTCAGGATGACAAGAGGAGGGCTATCATGCTCATCCCAATCGATGGAAAGGTCGCGGCCATGGGAAATTGACAGAGGTGGTCGAGAGGGCAGGCTGTGCCCCCCTGCTCTATGACACCTCATTCTATGGCGATGAGGCATAATGGTTCTAGGGGGAGAGTCACTTAACTGAAGGGGAGAGGAACTGCTACCCGCTTGAACAAAGGAAGGATAGAGGCGATGCTCCTGAGACGAGGAAGCAAGAATAGTGAATTGCACAATGAGTAGACAAGCGGGATGCAATGCGGAGGAGAGGGTTGGGATGACGAGATTAATAGCCATGGCGAGAGTAAATGCAGAGGCCGCCGGGTACGTCACTTCAAGGGTGGTGGGAGGTGCTTTAATGGCCATCTCACGCCAAGAATTAACGCTGTGAGGTTCCCTAGGGATGATCACGTGGGTGTGTCGTGTGTCCATCCACATGGCCGCCCCATGTCTCCTTGATAATCTATCATACACCCACATTCAGGGTTGATGTGTATATTGTTAGGTCATGTTAGATATGTTCATTTAATGTGCTTGCAGATAGATCTGTATGTTATATAAGTTATTTGACATGAGATGTATATTTGATGTTTGTGTTGTGATGATGTTATACAATTCTTGTGTTTTGTTAGATGATCATGATCACAATCATTACATGATGTTACCGAATTTGAATGTGTATTTTAGAATATGATGTTTTTACTATGGTTATCACGATCATGATGTTTATTTTTAATATTAAATCAAGATATTTATTATATATTATGTATTGTTAATTGTAAAATTGTAAAATGTAATTGTAATTGTATGCAAAATTATAAAATTGTAATAGTAATTGTATTTTGAAATTGTAAAATTGTAATTGTAATTGTATTGTGAAATTGTAAAATTGTAATTGTAATTGTATGTATTGTTATGATTCAATTTTATTAAAATTGTAAAATTATAAAATTGTAATTGTATGTATCATGATTGTAATTGTAATTGTATGTAAAATTGTAAAATTATAATTGTATGTATTGTTATGATTGAATTTTATTAAAATTGTAAAATTTTTAATTTTGTAAATTTGTAAAATTGTAAAATTGTAAATTAATTGTCAAATTTGAACCATAACTACTGTAAAATTGCAAAATGTATAATGTACATATTGTTAAATTACCACAATTGTAAAATTGTAAATTTGTAAGAATATAAATAATTGTAAAATAATAAATCTAGAATAATGTGGATTTTTGTAACATAATACAGTTTAGAAAATAATGCAAATAAATTCATGTTTAGAATTATCATTATTTTATTATGATCTTACATACCAAAAATAACAGTATACATTAATACATTTTTTTTAAATTTTGAATATATATATATATATATATATATATTATGTTGATCTTGGAAGCAATGCACTGTATCAAGTTCTTTCTTTTATGTCAATTCCTAAAATAATATAACTACTTTATTGCTTTAAATGGTTTTTCAGTATGTCATTACTTAAATAAATGCACCATCTCTCTCTCTCTCTCTCTCTCTCTATATATATATATATATATAGTATTATTTTAGGATTTGACATTAAAAAAAGAACTTGATATAGTGCATTGATTCCTAGATCAACATAATTTCAAATTATCAAGTGAAATGATTTTAACATTAACACAATGCAAACCAACTAATTCAAAATACATATTATAATGTTTGGAAAAAAAGAGTCTTAGTTATAAGGTTAAGTCATCTTCTTTATAAAAACCCATCTTAAATAGTATAAATGACGAAATAACACATGTACCATATCACTCTGTTCTCATCACCCTCATTATCTTCCAGCTTGCTTGGCATGATAACACTATTCTTCTCAAATATATTTTTGATCTAGGGTCATGTCTCAATATGAACCACCAATCCCTATCCAACACATTTGGGTAAAAAAACACCTGGTTCCAGTATTTGGGGAAAACATAAGGCTCCTTAGTTTCATCCCACATATTTCTAGAGTTGATACATATCAACCTACTATCGCGATCTTCCTTTACATTATTACGATCAAAGATGTCACACCACTTGCACCTAAAAATAACACATTTGAAAGAAGAGAAGTTCACTTCAATGATCTCTTGTATCTTTCCGACGTAACCTAATGTCCCTCGTACTAGGTTTTGATCACAGTGGCTAGCTCGATTATATTGATCGAACTCGACTTCCACTCCACAGTCTTGTGTCATGTTTCCATCATCGACATTTTATGTGAAAAAATGGCGTCCATATGCCCACATAAATGGGAACAAATGCACTTATAAAAAGTTAAAAAATCATAGTTTCATGTGTCTAATAACCCAACTCCTTAAAATATAGAATATAGATGTTACATTTCAAAGGTGCATTATTAAGTTTAAAATGTACATAAATATATTATTACCGAGTTGCTGCACCCAATCCCTACGTTTAGTGCATCCTCTTCAGCACGCGGGTAACGACCAGTTACACCATATTTTTCTCTAACTGGGTCAGCAACCCAACTGTTGGGGCATATAATTGGAATATTTTCTTTTAAATGATCAGGATAAGACACACTTCGACCATTCAACTGTCTGAATTATTTCCTGTCACTATCCCATTTCATCCTCTTTTGTTCATACAATGCGACCCACAGTTGTGTCACTTCAGAATTGTAAAGAACGAATTTATTGATTGCTTCAATTTATGCATTCGCTGATGAAATCAAATCGACATATAATACATATGAGATAAAAATATACATTATATCGAAGTTCAACGTGAATATTTACTTTGTGTAAATTTTACAAATTATAAGTCGCTTACTCTTTATCAAGCACCTTTTTCCATTCGTTTGGAGAAGCTCCCCTTCTCTTTTGTCTTCATCCCTTTCATCATCCCAAATCATCGCACCTGATGTATTGTCTATCTACTTGATGTACTCACTGGAATAATAGAAATACTCATACAATATGTACCCCTCTGCCATAGACCCCTCGGGTTTTTCCCTTTGTCGAACAAAACCTTTAAATTTCTTCATGTACCTCTCTATGAAGAACATCCAACGACAAGAAACCACCCCAACTAATTCAACCTCATCTACTAGGTGGATTAGAAGATGAACCTGCAAGTCCATGAAACTTGTTGGCAGTTCCTTATCAAACATACAAACAATCTCAACAATGTCTTGACGCCATCGTGGAATGCTAACCGCATGAATCGCCTTTGACGTGATCCAACGTACAAATGCAGTTAATCTAAATATGACATGTCCTAGGTCTTGGGGGAAGTCATGTTTCACACACCCACACACGAACAAAGGATAATGACACTACAAATTTATAGACACATGCATACAAAATTATTTATGCTTTATGATCCCATGGGATAAAAATTATTAATATAAAAAATAATAAAATCATGCTTTTGACAATGTATGTACTCTTAGAAGATTCAAATGGTCATGCAATTTCAACCATAATACATCCATAATACCCTTTTGTTCCAAGATCTACGAAATTATTGTATACAATATGCATGGCACGTTAAAGAATATCATGAGGATCGGGAAAATTAAAACGAATTAAATTAATATGCGAAAGAATATTGTTACGTATATAAACAAATAAATAAACATGTAACTTACCAGAGCAAACTCCTAAGCCTGGATAATCATGTGTCGTGTAAGAACATATGCCATACAACGTAAAACTCCTCTCTATTGTGATGGGTCTTGATACATCTTATACATTTATCCCATCCCATAATTCCTTCAATTCATCTACTAGTGGTTGTAAGTAGACATCCATATTATTCACTTCTATTCTACCAGGAACTATGAGAGTCAACATAAGATGCTAATTCTTCACAGATAACCATGGGGGGATATTTTTATTGATCACTACTACAGGCCAAACAAAATAGTTGGTGTTCTGGAGGGAATATGGGTTGACGCCATCCATGGCTATGTTGAGTCGTAGACTTTGTACTTCATCCTTGAATTTTTCGGGTCATGTATCCTCTATATGCTTCATGGCTATTGAATCTGTTGGGATTCACATAACTCCCAACTCACTTCTATGTGAGGCATTCCATCCCTACAACATAGCTAATTATTTACAACAAAAGAGCCTTTGAATCCTTGGGATTATATGCATGTGCCTCAATATCTTAAAAGGAGGACCATGTGATTTCCCCTTCTTTTTTTATTTATCATACCTGTCATGCCCACATTTCAGACATATTTCTTTGTTTGCATATTCTCCTCTATATAGAATACAATCATTTGGACAAGCATGATATGATATGTACTCAACACTAAACATTTTCAATAATTTCTTTGCCTCTTCACAGCTACAGAGCAAGAAATTATCACTGAGAAGAACCTTATCTTTGAATAACCTGTAATTAGTGGAAAATATTAAAAGTACAATGCCAATAATTGTTAACTTTCGTAAAATTGACCATTTGTAATGTTGATTGTGTGACAAGATTTCTCAAAATATAAGGGACCTGATGGTCAATTACCTCAAAATTTCTGAGAAACATGCATTTGAAAAGCCAAAATTTGCTCTCAAGTTGTACAGTAACATCGTTGTCCCCAACTAGGTAGACTTTGATTGACTGCCAGGTCCAAAGAGAGGGATGGTGGAAGCAAATTTAAGGTTTTCGAAAAAGTTATCAACGATATGAGCATCATCCCCTAGCTGATCATTGTTCTGGAATGCATCTAACAAAATTGTCACCATGGCAGTTGTATCCCTTAAGTAATCATCCACACCAACCTCTATTTGATTGCCTCCATTTCCATCTTGTGAAGAACTAGTATTGTTTTAGTCATTTGTAATTGGTGAATTTGGATGTAGTGGGAATTGAATAGGTGGTTGATTCAACCATTCTTGGTATCGTTCCTTTCCGAGTTTTTCCCTTAATTCAACCATCTCTCGATTTGACATTGTCGTGGGGTGCAACGGAATATGGTAGGTAGGCCGTGCATCATCACTAGAATCCTAATAATTTCAAAAAATATATTTGAACATGATTAGTACAATATTTATGATATCAATTAGTAAGCACGTCAATGCATGGTTAATTGGTTTGACGTTGAAATAATTACATTATACCAAACAATTATTACCATCATTGTCCCAAGATTGTGGCTAGAAGATGGCATGTTACAATTGGCAGGGTAAAGCGGCTATCCATTTTCATCTTCCAACCGCGCCTTGCAGTATGTTGCTCCTGATTAGAGCTTCCGATGTTTTGGAACTATTTGAATATTTTGTGCATCTATACTTGATTATGAATCTGCATGAACCTACAAATTTGTAAACATTAATTTTATTCAGCTGATTAACATGGATAAATAAAATAAATTCAATTAGATAATGTAAATATAAATAAAATATGAATTAATTACATTTGGAGATGTATATGGAGAACTCTGTGATGGACTTTGAGAAATATTATGGAACGAGTTAGATTCTGAAGAATTGTCCATTTGATATAATTACGATATTTTCTCCCTGCATTTGAGCAAAATCAACAATAAAATTTGGTGTACATACCTAAAATTAATTTCGGTGCCTTAAAAAAGGAGTTAGTGTTATTGGTGCTAATGTATTGTTAACCGCACCATGTGGTTTTATTAGTGAACACATCGTTGCGGTTAGTTAACAAACGCACCAAATATCAGGAAAAAAAAGCACAACTTTATTTTTTTGAAGTGAAAAAAAAGCAGTACATTGAAAAATGAGTGGCAAATGATTTTTGGAAATCTAATTTCATATAAAGTTCTTTAAATAGTAAAAGCTATTCATTATTTAATTATTTTTGCAAAAAAATCCAGGGAGGGATTTGCACGAGAGACATACTTGGAGCAAGAGAGCACTATGGAGTAACAAAATATTTTCGAACAACAACACTATTCATAGAATCATAATTTGAAACATCTGGTGATTCAAACAAAAATCCTGTAGTATAGTAAAAATGTTAAATTTTACAGTAATAATTGTTTTTTTATAGTTTCTGTTAGATTTAATACATGCATAGTAAAAATTTTAAATTTTACTGTGAATTTTACTAATAAAATCATTTACAATCTCTATTCCTATTATATTTAATTAATATTTAGAAAATAAAAACAACAAAAAATCCATTCTTACGTTAAACCCTTGGTTCTTCTTGTTTATGTGACTGAAAAAATTCACAATTAGGGATTTTCATTTTAGACTTAAAGGTTTGTATTACTATATATATAGGTGTTTGACATCTAACCCGCAGACCACTCACAAAGTCAGATCCCAATCCTTGTCGGCCATTGCATGATTTTTTAAGAAATGGCTTTTGTTAATCAGTGCGCCCTGTTTAATATCATGCACCAATGCACACTTTTATTCTAATGCACCAGGTGCATATTGACCAAATCAGTATTTGATAAAAACAATTTTCCATTCATTTATGTGTATGTTAATCAATGCTCCCGTATTTATATAACACACTAGGTCTCCTATTGACAAATAGCACTGTACAATGTTGCTACTGTAGTGGCAGTGCGTTTATAATAACATATTGCATCGTTATCATTTAATTTTTTCCCGTTTTCAGTGCTTAAGTGGCGAAAGTCGCACCGGCTCGATTAAAAATATAAATGCACTAGACACTTAATTTAGATAGACGCACCGTTTTCTTGATTTATTTTTTTTTACCTTGAGAAGTATGTGATTTATTTATAAAATATATTAATGAATGGTACATGTTTTATATTAATAAAAAAATGGCTGACATGAGTTCAAGTAACAAAAATACTGATAACACATCCATAAAAGAAAAAAGGCAAGTTCTTTACAAAAATTATTATTTTTGAACTATATGTAAGTTTAACTAATATTTATTGTTGAGTGTGTGTTATGCAGAGCCACAGAATGACAAAGCTTGATAATATTATTTCTGATCTAAGACCAGAAGAGCATAAAATATTGATGCAAAAATTATAGAAGGATGAATCAGGTGAATGAAAAAATACTATCGATCTAATATGAGTTTGTTTTTTGAATTTTCATTAATAATAACTTAAAAATATTAGATAACATGTTTCAAACAATCTATTAGTTCAAATATGTTTAATGTTCTGTAGTGATCAACAACGAAGGAAAGGAATGTTGTTCTAAGAAAAGAAAAATGATAAAACATGCAAATTTAAATGAATTGCTCCTTAGCTCATCTGGAGTGGTGCTAGAGGTTAACAGAAGGGGGAATTTTTTTTACAAAACTTTGAGGGATCTAGTGTAATGAATGTATAGACTTTATGTCCACTTATAATATAAAAATCAATCCAATGATTCCAAGAAACAAATTTTATTTAAACTACACGAAGAGTTTCCAGAGAATTGTTCAATGAGACATGTTAGAATTTTAATAGCAAAAACGTACAACAACAAAAAAGAAGCATTGAAAAAGTAATATTCCTTTAAATGTTTTTCTAGAATTATATATATATATATATATATATATATATATATATATATATATATATATATATATATATATATATATATATATTACTACAAATAAATCATTTATAAATATCACTTTTGTTATATTTAGTTTTCATATATCAATATAAAAATTAAATAGCTTATTGTCATGTTACGTTTTTAGGAAGGTTATGAAAATCTCAAAGAATGAATGAGCTAATATCAGAAATCTGCCTGCAGGAATATCCAAAAAAGTGTCCAAGGAGATGGTCAAAGAAATGTACATAATTGCATCGCACGAGGAGCCATATCAACAACAACGTGCTTAAAATGTAATATGTAATCCTTGAATTTTTCGATTAGGTACAATAAATAAATAATTTAGTATTAAATATTAATTTTCAAGTATTTTCTTGCAGAAAAGAAAAGAAAATGGAATTCATTCAGCACAAAAAATAGGACGACAAGGAAGAAAAGGGTTGATATCTAAGTTTGAGTAATTGTTACTTCCTTATAACAACTTAACTAGATTTCATTTTTGTATATTTTAAGTTGTTTTACAACCATCATCATTGAATGTATTCAAACATGTGTTATATACAAAGAAGAACCACCAGAAGAATTGTTTGACATTGGGTTAAATATGGGTTGTCAGTATATGTTGGCATATCATAAATTAGTTGTCGAATTTGTAAGTATCTATCTTATTTTACTTAGCTCTGTCTATAATTAATAGAACAAAAAATATTTTACATTAAATCTATGATTTTTCATGGGGTATAAAACTTGCAAGAAACAAAGTATGGAACTGCGCTAACAAAATAATTGTTGAAAGATGGCACGAAATTTGGTTTTGAAAGAATGTGTATAGTTCACAAGTCAATTCTTGCTATGGTACATTTCTTTTCGATTTACATTGATGTATATTATTTAATATTGCAATTTTCATTATTCTCACCAATGTAGATACAATCATTACACTTTAATTTTAAGTTTGTATATGGAACTTGAAGAAGAAGAAAACAATCAATACAATGAAAAAAACATTCCTCCAAATAACCCACGTCATGGAAATAGCTCGAGCAGTGACAACAATTCCAACGAAGAATGATGATCAATATGTTTGGATATCAAAGCAAGGCATTGTATTTTTTGAAATATTTGTCTTTGAAACCAAACATTTTGTTTAATGTAAAGGAGATAGTGTCCCAATTGAAAGACAAAGGGTTACCAATAATTGTCCCATTTTGTATGACAAAGAGTCTCTTATATATATATAAAATAAAATACATTTTAATTTATTCTATTTTGTTCTCCATTGTCGCTGTGAAATGTTACACCATCGATTAACTATTATAATGAAGAGATGCAAAATCATAACAAATTCATCCAAACATCACATTAAAATGCAATAATAAAAATTTAATTGATATGAATACTGTTATAATATATGTGTCGACTTTTGATGAATAATGAATTTTAAAAAATCACAATAATTTCACTGTCATAGGTCAATGTTTATAAAAAATAGAAAATGAAAACTGGTGTGTGTGTATGGTACTGTGCACTGGTGC
This sequence comes from Pinus albicaulis, assembly GCA_034641835.2. Lineage (NCBI taxonomy): Eukaryota > Viridiplantae > Streptophyta > Pinopsida > Pinales > Pinaceae > Pinus > Pinus albicaulis. The sequence goes on along the minus strand of CM076579.1, from coordinate 565,604,643 downwards.
ATTGATACAACCTATGAGCACCACACCAAATACCAATACCTATTAGAACGCTCGGTGTGTGTCACCAACAAATACGCACTAGGCCGATAGGCGTTGCATGCATCAATATGGTTTTCCTTTAACGCGCTAGTGTGTTTTTACACCTTAATAACCTAGAGCATGTACACAACCCATACGCACCGGGAGGATAGAAGGTGCATGCATCGGTGCATTCGTATTTGTAATGCATCAGTATTGTTTGCATTAAATGCTTCGATGATTTACAACTATAATCCGAATAACACCAGCACATGCCCCTTCCATCAGATCGGTGCGTATTTGTTGGTGAGATGGATCGAGACATTGTGTATGTAAATGCCCAAGAGATTCATAATTTTTTTTTCCATCGCGGTGGTTGGTATGTTTACAACACTGGTGCGTACTGTTTAAAAGGCACCGGTGTGTTCACACATGAAGCGCGCACTGATAAAAAAAACATCCGCAAAAACCTCCGGCCGCCTAGTTCTTTTTAGTTGTGTTGAAGTCCTGTTAGCACCTCCATCAATACCTTCGTTACAAAAAACAGATGTTGTAGAATTTATTTTTTTGACAATTTTGGCCAATTTTATAACACTAAAAACCTCCTTTATAACTTCCGCTAGAGGGTCTTTTCCTTGTAGTGGGTACACCTCCACTTGTAAGATCTACCTCTTTGCCTACAAGGTTGGTTGCTCCTGAATATTTATCTTTTGACCTCAAATTTGATTCATATTTATTCAAGTCTAAGTCAAAATATTTCCTCTCAGAAGTAGTTTTCGATCCCATTAAGGTTGAAACATAGTTTCCATTTTATGATTCTTCATATTTTGAGGGTGATCGTAAGGTCTGGTCATATTTTTAGAAACTTCAGAGCTTGGTTGATCAGATCCAAATAACCTTTGAAAAGGCCTATATCCAGTACCAAGAAGAGACTTTGTTTGTTGCTATACATATTGTCATACCTCCTCATACAACTGCTCCATCATCCTCCACTATCAATCCGTCACTTCCTCTGCAATCATATCCTCATTCAACACCTCCTGTTGTGATTTCCATACAATCTTCTACATTAGTCATGGTAATATTTCATCCTTTGATTTTACCACCACAACTTAGTGATTTGCCTCATAATTATGGTCAGATATTGCCTTTTTTTGATGGGAAAACAAAGGTCACTTCTCAGCAACATGTAGTTAAAGTGATTGATTTCATTGATCTTGAGGAAGTTGATAATAATGATGCCAAAATGCACATAATAGCACAAAGTTTTTTAGGGGAAGTTAAGAAATGGTTCCGTTCCCTAACAACTGCTTCTATAACCAATCCACAACAGTTATTAGACCTATTCCTAGCAAAGTGGGAAGAGAAAAAGAACGCTCTCCAAATTTTGGCTGAGTATAATGCTTTGAAGAGAAATACTAATGAATCTGTGCAAGATTTCATAGCCAGATTTAACAGGATATATGATTCTATCGCGAAAAAAATTAAGCCTCCTCTTGGCCTAACGCTTCTTCATTATCCAGATGCTTTTGATCTAGATATGGCTTACCAATTGAGGGAGAGAAATCCTACTACCCTTGAAGACATGCAAAGGAACGCAGTAAGTGTTGAGGAAAATCTACTTCAAAAAGTAAAAAATGAAATCAGAAAAGAGGGTTACTATAAAGGAATAGCCATCCACTTCATCTGAATTTAAACTTGATACTTTGATTAAGACAATGGAGAAGATGATGGAAAATATGACCATCACGGATAGACAAGAAGAACCACAAATCAGAAATCCCAATTTCAAAGGTCAACAACAACAACCTCAATACATGATCAAACAAAGAGAGCATAGGGGTCAAGATCAATAAGGTTAGCAACATATCCATGCTCCTTTTCAACAAAATTATACAAAGGGCCCTGATGAAGAAGAAGAAATCTCAAAAGAAAATCATCTTTTTTAGGAAAAACAACAACCCATTTTCTTGACTGAGGAGGATGAATTTTCTGAGGAACATTACGTACCTGATGATCATAAATATGTGATCTATAATGATGATATGCTGGCAGTACAAACAGAGGATTATCAAATAGGTTACTAAAATTCCCTTAACCAAGTGCAAAGGTGACTTGGTCTGAGAAATAGGAATGTGCCAATAACTTCAAATCAGAATAAAGAAAAAGGACGTGCTGTTACAAATCAGGGAAAAATTAATGAAGCTTCCACTAGCAATCCTAAGAAAGAAAAAGAAATTCAAGCTGGAGGACAAAAAAAGGATATCCCAATCAAATAAAAACTTGAAAAGGAGGAATTACCATATAAATAGGTAGAAGAACATTCTTCTTTATTCAGTCTTGAGAATGAAATTTCAAAGCTTAAAGTCTCAATTCCATTGACTAAATTAATCAAGAATGACCAATACAAGTTTCAAGTAGCCAAAATTCTCAAGGTTGACCAAATGTATGATATGGTGAATGTTAGTGATGACCACCCCAAGATTTTTTTTGGCCCTGCTGTAGATGGTAACTTAGAAGACAGTGAAGTTCCACCTTTTTACCCCAGTCTCAGGATTCATGACTTTATTCTCCAGAAGGTTATGCTAGAATTCGGGGCCTCACATAATCTCATGCCTAAAGCCATCATGGACAAACTATGATTGGATATTACTAGGCCATACCATGACCTTTACTCTTTTGACTTAGGAAGGGTTAAGTGTCTTGGTCTCATCAAATATTTAGTGGTGTCCTTAGATCAAATTCAAAGTAAGAATTTTCTTATGGACGTTGTTGTAGTTGAAATTCCTCCAAGATATGGAATGATTATTTCCCAATCATGGGGAGCCAAACTTAAGGTGTTTTGCAATCAGATTTTTCCTATGCTACTATACCAGTTTTTGGACAACTGAGAAAATTATACATGGAAAACAAGATGAAGTACATGACTAGTAGGAAAGAAAAACCCCATAATAACCCAATTTATGCTTTTCATATAGATTTAGATTATTTTGTTTTGTACAATGATTGCTCAACATTGTTAGAGGATTTGATGGAATAAAGAGCATAAATTTTTGAGATTTCAGATTGTATTCAAGAAATTTCAAGTGCAGAAAAGTGAAAATTGGAAACAAGCAGCTTGCAGCCAAGTATACCAGTCAAAAGGATAGCTGGTGAAAGATACAGTGGCTATTGGGACAAAAAATCATTCTCAAATAGATAATAAAAAATAGTCATCCAAAATTGAGCTTCCCAATGAAGAAAATGGTCTATGGACCATTGATTTTGATAGAGCCTTAGGTAACAAAGGAGATGGAATTGAAATTTGGATTAATGGTCCTATGAATGAGTCATATCATCTTCCTCCTAATGTCCGGATATGTTATTATAAATTGGAATTTGATTGTTCCAACAATGACGCAGAATATGAGGCTTTGATAGCTAGTCTTAAAATTCTCAAGAAACTAGGTGCTAAGAAAATTTGTGTATATGGCGACTCCGAGTTGGTAATAAATCAAGTCAAAGTGGAATACCAGGCCAAGAATCCTAGAATGCGAGCATACCGTAATGTGGTATTAGACATTCTTAATACTTTCACTGAATATACTCTATCATTGACTCCAAGGAACAATAATATCATTGCTGATGCCCTTGCCACTTTAGCTAGTATGTTCAAGATTTCGATTTATCCCAACAAGAATTATGAGATCAATTTCAAACATCACCCTGTTGTTCCAGACAATGTTCGGTATTGGCAAGTATTCAAGAATGACAAACAAATTGACAATTTATTATAGATGGAGGAAGAGTTTGTTAGCTCACAAATTGATGATAAATTTTATGAATATGATCAAGAAATTCATGCAATAGAATTAAAGGTACCACATCTGAAAGATAACTCAATTCCAAGAGGTTTAGTACCCTTGGAGGAGCTTTTTTTATCAAGATGATGTTGCATGAAAACAAACAATGCTGCCAACTAAGGTAGGAGTAGAAGATCTTAATCTTGGCACTTCTGAGAAGCCCAAAATGGTTAATATATCAAAGTATTTGAGTCCATAATGAAAGGTCAATATGCAACACTCATGACTTAATTTTCTGATGTTTTTGCATGGGAATATAGTGATTTAAAGGTGTATGAAAAGAGCATAATCCAACACACCATTCCCATAAAACCTGATCAGAAGCCTTTCTGCCAGAAGCTTATAAGGATGAATCCAAAATTGTTGCCTTCCATTGAAAATAAATTGTACAAATTGTATACTATTGGTATTATTGTCCCTCTTTGTTTCTCAAATTGGATGTCAAATTTGGTACCGGTAAGAAAGAATATAGGTGAGATTTTCTTGTGTATTGATTTCCGCAATTTAAATAAAGTGTGATTGAAAGACAATTATCCACTTCTAAAGATGGATCATATCCTACAAAGGGTGGTTGGTTCTTCCAGGATTTCATTGTTAGATGGATATTTCGGGTACAATTAGATCTTGGTTCATCCATATGACCAAGAAAAGACAGCCTTCACGACACCTTGGGGTACTTTTATGTATGTTAAAATTCCTTTTGGATTGAAGAATGCAGGAGTAACCTTTCAAAAAGCAATGGATATTGCATTTTCCAATGAGAAGGATGTGTTTTTGTTCATTTATCTTGATGAAATAACAAATTTTTCCAAGACGGATGAAGAGCACTTGCAACACTTAAAGACAGTTTTCCAAAGATACAGAAAATTTGGCATATCGCTGAATCGAAATAAAAGTTTGTTTTCTATGGAAGAGGGGAAATTTCTCGGTCATATCATATCCAAAGATGGAATTCGAGTAGATCCTTCAAGGATTGAGGTAATTCAGAACCTGGACTATCCTAGGAGTAAGAAGGAAATTCAATAATTCAATGGTAAGATCAATTTATTGAGGATGTTTATTCCTAACTTTGCTGAAAACTTAAGGGAAATCACCAATATGTTAAAGAAAATCAGCGAGGTGAAATGGTCCAATGAGTCAGGAAAATAATTTAATCAAGTCAAGTTTGAATTATATCATTCTCCTATCCTTATCAGATCAAATTATATACTTAAATTCATCATCTTTTCCTTTTCCTTTGAACATACATTAGCTATTTTCCTCATGCAGAAGAAAGATAAGAAAACAGAGCAACCAATTGCCTTATTTAGTAGGACAATAAGAGATGGGGCTTTGAAATATAATATCATTGAGAAATAGGCATTAGCGCTAGTTAAAGCTTTGAAGGATTTTCGAGTTTATATCCTTCATTCTCATGTTATTGCGTATGTTATGAATGCTGCTGCCAAAGATGTGTTAACAAAAAATGATTCTGAAGGTAAGTGTGGTAAGACTCAAGTGATAGTGGAGATGATGGCACGTGTTGCTAACGGGGCGAAGGCCTTGTGTTCGACCCCCGTCGGTCCTTCTAGTCCTTTGCAAAAAAAATTATTACAATGTGAGGAGGTCACATGGCGGCCCCAGGCTGAGCCACATGTCCCATCCCCATTGGACCTTCCAAACCCAATGAAATCCTGCCAACACACCATAACTTCAAACCAATCAACAATTTCCAATTGGCAGTTCCACATTCGATGGAGGAAAATTGACCAAAAGTTGACCTGCCCAGTCAGCATGCCACTTCAGCAGTACAGACTGCTGACTCGGCTCCCTTTCTGCAATTTTTTTCAAACTTTTTCCTATTTATGAAAATGGAAAAAACTCATTTCTAAAGGCACACAGAGTCCATTTCATGCGAAACGAGTTGCGCAATATTCAAAATGACGAACACTACGTGGTCATTCAAGTTTTGTGCCATTTTAAATTTTTTATTATTTTTGAGCATAATTCTAAGCACCTGATCACCTGAAATGAGGATAAAGGCAAACCTGGTAATTTTGATAACTTATGGAAAGGACCCTACAAGATTTTAGCATTTAGAGGGAATAATTCTTAATTATTGGAATATCTTGATGGGCAAGCACTTCCAGGAGGACCAGTGAATGGTATGCTCCTCAAACACTATCTTACCTGATATTGGAGAAAATATTTCACTTTCATTGTAACTAACATTTTATTTGATGTCAAAGAATAAAGGAAGTTGTCAAAGAAGTTTGAAGCCCAAGGAGAAGGCCATAAGGTTTCTTTGATCAGCTGTTGTTTTCTATTTAAAGTTCAAAAGTCAAATCAATTTTTGAGTCAAGTCAATTCAGTTTTTATTTTTTGTCAGTTTAGTTAGTCAGTCATTTGAGTGTCAAGTGTTTTATTTTGACTCCATTTCCCAATGGATAAGGCTACCTGGTTGATCTAAATGGAGGATGTTAGTAATGCTCAACTAATTCCCCTTTCATATTTATAAATTCAATGTCTTTTGTGTGCTTAAGGGTTCAAGGTTTCTTGTGAATTATCAAGTCTCATGTGTGTTTTTCATGTCAATTTAGTGAGAAATTTAACATAAAAACAAGAGTTGAAAAGCAACATATAAAGTACAGAACATCACCATATATAATATTAACATACATATTTGATGAAGGAGTTCACCCCTCCTGGGCTACATCTCCTTGGTTTAGCTTCCATGGCTTGAGCCTTTATATTATGCTCAAATTGTCAAATTGAACTTTTTACAACGCTCCTTTTCTCCTGTAACCTGCTCCAATGAGTTCAAAATGGCTCAAAATGGTCAGCTAGCCTCTTTCTGAGCCTGAATTGGTCGACCATTGGAAAATTTTTGGCATCTTCAATTTATCCCAATAAATCTCGCTCTAAACTAGTTAACTGCCACTAAAACTGGCAGTTTCCCCGAATGTGGAGGTCCACAAATTAAATGTTAAGTATATTTTAATGCTAATTAAGCGCATTTTAAGTGCTAAGTGCACGTTTAACTTAATCCACACTTAATATTAGTTTATGTGCTAATTAAATATGGATTAGGTTAACTAATCATGGTTTAATGGTTTTTTAACTCCGCATTTAGCTTTGGTCCCGCCGACGTTCATGTAGTGTGGTCCTATGGACCGGGGCTGGCCCCTCTTTTCCCCTGCCACAAACTTTGGTTGAATTCAAATATAAATGAGATTCGATATATGTGAAGACTTCATGTGTAGCAGAGGTAGTAAGGCACGAGACTGGCAGTGGGGAGGTCGTAGGGTCGAACCCCGATGCCTCCATAAAATTTTGACCAACAGCCATGAGGCACATGGAGGCCTCTGGGCTTGCCATGTGTCATGACCTCATTGGTCCAATGCAACACCAATAAACCAATCCAATTCCGACACTTGTCACCCATTCATAGGTCCACCTATGGGAATATTCTAAGAATATTCCAAGGAATATACCTTTTGTTGATTGGATTGTACGGATGCCAAGTTAGCATCCATGCACAAAATTTACCTATTTAGCCAAGCAAATAGATCACGTTTTTGGGAGCATACAATGACCATTTTTCGTTAAACGAAGTGCATCAAATTCAGAACGATGAGAACTACGTGGTCATTTAGGTTCCGAGACAATTTGAGAACTTTGATTTTTGAGCATAAAACTGAGCACCTTATCATTCCTCCCCGCTAGAAGCCTTTTGGACCCCAAAATATCTTTCATTACTGAACATGTGGATGAGGGTACAATTCCCTCATCCTTCCAGTGTCAATCCACTGGAATTTTCCCAATTTCAACAATCTGAGCTTTTCACAAAAACTAGTCTATTTCCTTGACTCTAGAGACTCTTTTTTGCTATTGTAGACACTGTCATGCTGCAATTTCCATGAATTTGCAGAAAAAAACTTGTTACCACCTCGGTCATCAATCAAATAAAAATTGAAAACTGTCTCATCTTGAACACTATCGACATGGCGGTTTTTAGCTTCTCTTGCCTTGTACTTGCGTCGACTTTTGAAGAAGTATTTTCGCTATTGCCATGTACCCTTTGGAAACAAAAAAAAAGTACTTGTCGAACCTATGCAGTCTTTGTCAAATTGATTTGTCTCTTTCTCTTTGACCTTTGCACTCTCTTACACTGGCATCTTGTTTCCATCATTGCTCAACACTGATGTTGATTGCTGCAAATATTTCACATCTTGTTTACTGCCTTTCAAAGGAAACCTGTTAGAGTCCTGGAACATCTTATTACAAGCATTATAAACTCCAATGAAATCAAATTGTTCATTCTATGCATATTTTTGAAAGGTATCATTCAAAACATCTCTGTGGTTGAACATTATCAAAGTCAAATTTTGAGTTGCATTCACTATTCTCTTCATTTCTCCTGCATGTGTGAGAGATAAACATCTCTTCTTCTTATGCGCTCTAATTATGTACTCAACTCAATCCTTAAACAAGTGATACTTATTCTCATGAAGATGAAATAATTCTTTCCTATCATAACGATAAGTCCCAAAAGGTACCTAAAATATCAAGAGGCACTACATCAAGTTCAACTTTGTTAAGAAAGTTTGAATTGATTGCAAACCTGAGGATGCACTTCCTTGTTACTTGCAAGTTTGCATTATTGCATATCCACCCTAAAGGATAAGGTAATATATGTGTAATAGTTTCAATATTTAACATCTTAACTAAGTCTCCGGAAATCAAATTAGCTTGAGAACCACTATCAAATAGTGCGTCTATCTTGGTTTGATTCGAAATGACTCTAATATGAAAGAGTTAAATTATTTTATCATCGTCTTGAGTTACATTAGAACAATTTTAAGAAATAGTGCTTGTTATGTTCTTACCTTTCAAACCAATTGTTGTAATCTTGGTTTCATCTCTTGAATATGAACCTAAGTCATGTTCAATGATTGCAATGATTTTCCCCTTCTCTTTGGCTTTAAGTTTGTTTGGCCTCAAATCTGGATGGAGTTTCCAACAATGGTCTTCATCAAGGCCATTCATTGAACAATGTTTACATATGAGTTTCTCTTTTTCTATTTTGATAGAAATATTTTTCTTTCCTCTTCCATTAAAATTACCCTTTCCTTTACCCTCATACTCAAGGAAACTATCACTTTCCTCATCTGCACTATGTTTCCCTCTTGCTTCTAGATGTATGGCTTGAACGAAAACCTCATATAAGTTTGTGGGATTGAACATGAGAATAGTATTTATAAGATAACTGTGCAAACTCCCAATATACTTTAACAATGTTGCTTGAGAATACAAATTAACACCCAAGAGAAGAGCTCTTCTCCTAAATTCATGAGTATAATATTTCACACTTTTCCCTTTCATTTGTCTAAAGTTATGCCAGTCCATAATGGATTTTTTCATGTAAGCTAGAGGATAGAATTTCCTTTTTATGGCAGCAATAAAATTTGACCAAGACATTGAGACCTTACCGTGGTTTTTAATCTCTTCTTGAGTCCTTTCTTCCCACCATACAAATGCTGATCCCTCCATTCTCAAGGAAGCCAATTGAACCTTTATGTCATCCGCTTGAAGGTTCTGAATTCTACAATAAACCTCCAATTGACGAATCCAATTATCCAACTTCTCTGCACGCACTTCGCCATTATACATTGGAGGCGCAAAATTAACATCAAGTTTAAGAAAAGGTGATTTATCAGCACCTTTGGAAGTATGCGTATGAACATATAGAAGAGTTATGGTAGTGGAAGATGATGACGAGGAAGGTGAGGATGGTGGTGGGGATGATGGTGGAGTGGATGGTGGTTTCTTGCTATCTCCATGGCCTCCTCCTCATGGAGAACCCTCTCCTCTTGGAGGCCTTGAAATATCTCCTTGCATCCTTACATTCCTTTCCTCATAGAGGACTTTAACCATCTCAGGCATATCAAAGAATGCCTTCTTGAATGATATCTCATCTTCGGTCATGATAGGTTCTCCTTCATGAGACATGCTCACTAAAGACTCAAATTAAACTTGGGGATGTGCTAGTTATGAAGACTTTCGAAACCTTGCCCTTCTTCCTCTTGACCCAACTGCAGGGCTCTCAACCAACTTCCCTTCTCCTCTTTTGAGTTTTAACCTTGTAAGCATGAAACAAACTTGAAACAATTAGATCCCTTATTGCACAACAAAACCTAATGAACTTGAGATCCCATACAAAAAATGATATGAATGGAGGATGTTAGTAATGGTCAACTAATTCCACTTTTATATTTATAAATTCAATGTCTTTTGTGTGCTTAAGGGTTCAAGGTTTCTTGCAAATTATCAAGTCTCAAGTGTGTTTTTCATGTCAATTTAGTGAGAAATTTAACATAAAAACAAGAGCTAAACAAAAATAAACAAATTATAGAAGATCACCATACATAACATTAACACGGGTATTTGATGAAGGAGTTCACCCCTCATGGGTTACATCTTCTTAGTCCAACTTCCGTGTCTCGAGCCTCTATATTATGCTCAAATTGTCAAATTGATTAATTTAAAATGCTCCTTTTCTCCTGTAACCTGCTCAAATGAGTCCAAAATTGCTCAAAATGGTTAGCTGGTCTCTTTCTGAGCCTGAATTGGTTGAAAATTACAAAATTTATGGCCTCTTCAATTTCTCCCACTAAATCCGGCCCTAAACTAGTTAACTGCCACTAAAACTGGTAGTTTCCCCGAATCACGAGGTCCGCCAATTAAATGTTAAGTGGAGTTTGATGCTAATTAAGTGTAGTTTAAACACTAAGTGCATGCTTAACTTAATCCACACTTAATAATAGTTTATGCTCTAATAAATATGGATTAGGTTAAGTAATCATGGTTTAATGGTTTTTTAACTCCGCATTTAGCTCTGGCCCAGTGTAGAAATTATACAAAAAATATGTATACCAATGGATTCAATCTGATCATGCAATATTCTAGAGAAATATACTGAATCCTTCTACAATTAATTTGTGGAAATTAAACATGATCGCACAATCACACCAAGTAAGAGAAAGAATCAAATCCACAACACATGAAATTTTCTAGAGAAAGCAATCTACTCAAAACCCCTCCATCTTTATTGTATAAAACCAAGGAATCATGAAACAATTACAATGCACTCTTTTATTTTTTGAAATATTTTTCGGTCAAACCAAACATTTGTTTAATGTAATGGACATAGCGTCCCAATTGAAAGACAAAGGGTTACCAATAACTGTCCCATTTTGTATGACAAAGAGTCTCATATTCAAATATATATAATGTTATCACTCTAATAATTATAAATTTGTGAGATTTTGATTTAAAGTCCAAGAACATTAGAGGTAACCATAGACCAACTTTAAAACTCTAAGATCTATCCTTCTTAGGGTTCAGAAAGGGCTCTCTCTATAAGATTTAACTTTGTTTTAATTATATGATACTAGGCTAGTTATGATGTGCAGATTGGTTTGGTTTGGTTTGGTGGGAAAAAATCACTTAATGAGATGGATAGTGAGAGATCTGTTTTTCCATTGGGCTAAGGAGTCAAGTGTCAAGTAGACAGAACTAGGATCAAGGTAAAAAAGTCAAATGATTTCAGGGCAAGATAGACAAGTCATTGAAGATATAGGAAGGCTAATTGGTGAAGTGGTTTGATCGGGATAAAGAGCAATCAAGGATTCTTTGATCCAGATAAGGAAGGAGTAGATAGGGGTCATTTGAAATATGGAGCAATTAAGGGTTCCCTACTCTAGAAATCAACATAAAACATAGAAATGATAACTAGTTAAAGACAGGGTGCTTTTAATAAATCCTGTAATAATACTCCTAGTTCATCATTCAAATTTGGAACACATATATGGATGCATGTAAAACATAAGAAAATTAAACAATGACAGTAGAAAGTACTTCACTTCAATGGCTCATCACATGAATCTTGAAATATGATGCTAGATGATTTGATCCAGTCTTCTACTTGAACTTGCCACAAAAAAGCTTTCAGGTACAACAAAAATGACTATAGAAATCTTCAGCAATTTATTCCACAATGATACTTCAAAAGATAAAGTATATATACAAAAATGTTTACAAAATATCCTAGAATAATCATAGGATTTTTCTAAGGAAATAAAATATCTTTTACAACAAAATAGTGACAACTGCTTAACAACTTAGACGACTGTCCTATTTATCCAAATAAAATAGAAAACGCTGTTGTGGATTGGGTTTAGTTGGTTGCTTTGCTATCTTCAATGTTGGCACAAGATATTTCAAATCTGTTTTGAAATATTATCTTCCTTCTGATACTCTTTAATCACTTATACTCTTTAACCTCTATAAAACTGCCTTACTGCTATAAATTCTGTTTTGACTGTGAAAAATCAGCAAACTGTTTTATCTTTTTCTCTGCATTTTGACTTCTACAGTAAGTCAGTGAGTGATTCCAAAGCTTTATCATAATGAATTTTTATATTTTTCAGCTTCCTAAAGTTCTTATTTGCCTCAGTGTATCTAGCAAATGTTGGTTTTATAACAAATAAGTGTTTTATCTCATGCTGTAGATAAAACAAGTCTTCAAAACTTCTATGTAAAACTTTCCCTGTAGGTATTCCTTGCCCTTCTATTTTGTTAACCTGTTCTTTTGCATAATCCCTTATATTTTTGTTGTAGTCCTCTTGTGGCATGAGTTTATCATTAATAACCGGGATGTTTGGCAAGCCTCTTTACCTCAAGGTCTCAAATTTGACCATAAACTTGGTTATAGCTATGTTCATGTTTTCACATTTTTCTTCTAACTACTTCATTAAATTCTTCTTTGAAATTACTTTCCTCATTTCAAGGATTGTCTCTGTTCTATCAGTAATTTGTATCTCTTCAAGTTCTTGCTTGTTCTTGCTGTTAAGAAATTTGATTAGTTCTAGGGCCTGCTCGGGTTTGGCTCCTAGTTCATCCTTTGTTTTCTGAACCTCTGCTTGTGCTGCCTTCAGTAAATCCCTTTTCTGATAAATCACATGTATTGATGGCCAACCAACATTTATGGCTTCAATGATTTTACTCCATAACTGGTTCTTCACATAAGATATTGGCTCTTTCAAGGTTAAATCCTTTTGTAGATTCTTTAACTCAATATTTAACCTGTTAGCCCTTTGTTCATGAGTTTTGGCATTGATTTGGGCTATATTCTTAGTATATTCAAGATTTTCAATCACTTTCTTCAACCTATTGATTTCATTGGTTTGAAGTGACATTTCCTCCATGGCTTTAACTAGTTTACTAGCCTCATCTGTTGGCTGCACTGTTGATGTAGATGACTAAGTAGCTGAAGTAGTGGATGAGGTTACTGGCACTGCAGTAGCCAATGGTACTTTTGGTGCCAACTCTTTTGCAAGAGTTTAAGGCAAAACTATAGTAACCATGGGAATTACTGTAGGATTTTCCTGTGATTTTGTAATTTCTCTTTCATGGACAAGCTTGTCCCTTTGGATTTCCATTTCTTTTATCTGTGCTGTGAATTGTAAAATTATGTTCATCATATCATCTTTATGGCTTTCCTCTTGCACTATTTCTTTGGCTTGTGGATGTTCAATTGGTGGAAGCTTGAGCTATTTCCTCAGTGTTGCAATATCATCATTCTTTTTCTTCACTAACTCTTCTGTTGCTTTGACATTGGCAGGATCATATCCCACTTGAATAACTAACTCTTCTAAAGAATTAATCCTAAGATCTTTAGCATATGAGGAAGTCTTTTCAACTTTCATTTGATCTCTCATATTTATTATTGTATTCTCGAGCTTGTGGACACTCATGGTCCTTGTAGTTATGGTAGAATATAAAATATCATAAGTTTACTTGTGAAATTCAATTTGATCTAGTGCATGGATACCTTCTGTTGGTACTTCAAGATCAACATTTTTGTAATCTGTCACTGTTTTGGGAGTCTTGACTATTGGTTGAAGCACTGACATAATTAACTTCTTATTTGAATAATCAAAAGCTGATAGAACTCTGTTTTGGATACCTGGTGTTTCTTTCAAATACTGAGAATAGATCTCATTTTTTATTTCTTCATTCTTTGTCTTTATCTGCTTATATTTCTCTCTGATGTCAAGATCTTTATCCTTTGTTGGCTGTGAGGAGGATACCTCCATACTCTGTTGTTTCTCTATTACCTATGTGTTTGAATTATTAGGATGTTCTTCATTTAGAATCTATGTGGCTAGCTCATTTGTAATAACTGTAGCTGCATCTATGTTTGTCTCTAGAACATCTATATCTTCCACTTATATGTTCACTTTTTATTTATCAACTGAATTGAGCTTAGGCTTTTTGTTATACCTGATTTTAAACCTAGTCTCAGTGGTTGTCTCAGCAGTGTAACTACCTTCTTCTCTACCTCGCTTAGTAGCTTTTAATCCTTGATTTACAACTTCCAAGGTGTGACCAGTATCACCCTGTCTTACTGCTTCAATCAAGGTATTTTATAACCACTTTATTTGATTAGCATACTTTTCAATCTATGGTATTTTGTCATGAATATAAGGTTTCAGTTTGCACTTAACCCTCATTTTGCTAATAATTCCCTATGGATCATAATTCCATAAAAAACTAAACTCAAATTTGTACTCCAGTAACTGTTTTGCTGCTTCTAATGCTGCATGTATGTGATTACAAATGATGGGCCCTATCTGATTTTTCAACTTGAATTGGGTCCTCTTCTTGGCTGCCAAAAAATTGATTGAATCGGAATTGAGGATTTGCCTCATGTACTTGAAGGAAAAAACTCTCATTGGCACATACTTGGGTAGTTTATAGGGTAAAATATTAGACCCAAAAACTCTAATTTCTGTATGGTTATGATATAAGTACCAATCTCCAGTTCTAGTTTTCTCTCATAGCTGTAGAACTTTCTTTATTTCATCATTGATTCTTGGCTAGACTGTGTTTGTTCACATGTTTATCAATGGATGAATAAATTAATCTGGAAACTATGCATAACTGAACTCTGTGGACTCTTTTCTGATCAAAGAAGTCCAAAATATGATTGAAAGTGGTTTCTCGTCTATATCAAGATTCTAAAGTGTTATTGGAAACTTGTCTTCTTGGAAATATAAGAACATATCGAAAATAAAGGATGTATACCTAAATACTCCTTCAGTTGGCAATTTGACAAGCTGATCATGGATATTATCTGCTATATATTCAACATAATTGAAAATTACAGAAGGAGGCTGTCCTTGTGAAAAGGTAGATAGAAAACCTAGGATTGACTCATATGTATTCTCATCTGTAAAGTACCTTAGGATAAAGGACAACATGGATATGACATGCCGAGACCCTTCAAGAAATTTTGAAGTAGAGTAAGGAGGATTGATTTTTGGAATTTCAACATGTAAAGGCATGAAGACTTGAAAAATTTGGAACCTTTTTGGAAAGTCTAGAACAATGTACAACTTTGTGGGTGCTTCTATGGATAAAGGAATAGCTTTGGGATCTGGCTTGAGCTGTAGCATCTGGTTTATTGACTCAACAATAATTGTGAACAATACTTATTTATTTTCATTTACCATTGCTCTTTTTTTTGGTGAATAATAGGTCTGACACATCCTAATAACCTCTGGACATTGATGAGTGAGTGGGACACCATATTTGGGTAGGTTTGATTCCCAAATTTGGACTTCTTCCACTTGATCCAATGAATTTTCATAACTCCAGCAGTGGAGGTTTAACAAATTAAATTCTATGATTGGATCTGCTATTTTGTAATCCACATCTGTTAAGGGTGTATGTTCAATGTCTACAATAGGAGGTTGTAGAGGATTTACAATAAATGTAGTCTTGGAAGACACTGTTGGATTTGATTTTGACATTTTTTAGACTTTATGGATAACTGAAACTCTGTATTTGGAATTTTTTGAACTCTTCTGTAGGTTTAAATTGTTTATAGAAGTGTTTTTGACTTTGAAAAAGGTTCTATAAACAAAAAGAGGCATAAAATTTCCTTTTTCTCGGGTTTCAACCTTCAATTTTGACTTTTAAATTGGATTTCAGAGTTTCACAGGTACAAGAAATGATAAAAATAGGGTTTTAATGCTTTTTTTTCGGATAATATTAGACTGAAATTGGTTCAAATTGGGCACATAAGGATTAGGGTTACCTGCAAAAGGTTTCTGGATAAATTCAAAGTTTTTTCAAGGTTTGCAAAGGCTAAAAATATTTCATTTTCTTAAAAAAAACAGACGTAGTTTTGAAAGAGGGGTTTTTCAGGGTTTTTTCAATGAATTTTTTCATTTCAGGCAACTAAAAGGGTCTTTCTTTGGGTAAATAGGCTTCACTAATTTTAATTTCTTGGAAATTTCTTTTAAAATGATAAACATGTCTTTTTTCATGAAGAATACCTGTTTATGCAGGTATTTTTGTCTTTAAATTGGGTTTTGAGGTGTCAGACAGGTTCTGATAGCTTAAAAGGTCTCTGGAAGTTGAACTGAACGATTCCAGTAGTCTTTGACAACAAATGCAATTACTTTCTTGTTCTCTAGACTTGAAACCAGTGTATAGATCTTTGTTTCTCAGTCGAAGGATAAATGCATACAAATAATGCAGAAAGGGCTTAATGGGCACAATATGAAGGTTATATAACATTTTAGGTTTAATGGGGATTAACCTTAAATGCAAGTCATATCAGAGAATAAGGTGATTTTGGCACGTGAGGCAGAAAACCATAGGCAGTTATCACACAGGAATTGGGCGTTAAATGGTATTGTGGGATCGAATGTGATCCAATGAAACGTTGCCGCGTGGAGGAGAGATAAGGGTAGAAAACAACCCTTTTCACAAAGTTTGAAATGAGTTTAGATCGTGCAGTTTAAAATGCGATATGTCTTTATGGTCGTCAGATCGGAGGATTTGCATGAAAACAGTGGAGATTAGATTAGGAGTTGCTCGACAGTGGGGCGTGGGGCCCGAGCTTTGTATTTATGCGGCGGGATAGTTTTAAACGCTAAAAATATATGTTTATAACATAAAAAACAATGTAATATTATGGTTGGCGGGGTATGGTAGATAAAACCTTTACAAATGTTTTATAACCATTGGGGGGTGGGTTTTAAAATGACATATTTTAACCTATGGGGATATGGCAGGGTTTATATTTCGACAGATGGGGAATATAAACCATAGGTTAACGTAAAATAATGGGTTTTTGGGATATTTGATTTAGAAATGAATTAATAAAATATACAGGAAGAGGTTTTTTATAGGGAATTAATACTTTATGTTAAAAAATTAATATGAAATGAAATGAAATGACATGAAAATACATAGAAATAAACTAATTAAAGTGTGTAAAATAGGCATTTTAGCATAGAAATTATCCCATTTTGATATTTACACATAAACTTAGGATAACATGTATTTTGTGGTTTTTTGAGTGTTTTTGGCTGACATGAAATTAATTATAAGGGGATTTTACTTTTCTAAGAAAAAAAGGTGTTTTACTTAGGAAAATGGATTATATTTTTTCTAGAGGGTGAATATGCTGAGGGAATAGATTTTATGAAGGGAATCCAATATTTTTAACGAATCAATTATTAAGCCTTGGGTCTGGTCCCAACAGAAGTCAGAGAAATGCTCTGAGCCTCTTTAACTAAAGATTTAGAATGTTGGATCATTATGGGGGAAGGGAAATTAGTAATTTACCTGATGATGCTTTATTACATGCCTTGCACAACTGCTTTCTACCTACCCATCATTATTCTAACAACTTTTACTTCATTTGCATGGGTGCATTTAAGCTTGTAACCCTAAATCCATTTTTCTTTTAAAGCATAAATCTATCTAAGGCTAACCTTATTTCATGAGAGGGCTCAGATTAAACTGTTGAGCTTCTCATTTATTCTCTATCTATCTACTGATTTGTCAAGTTTAAATTGTTTGACATATATTTATTCTCTATCTAAAACATGAATTTCAAATAATGAAAAGTTAAGATTAAGCTATTTAACTAATCATGGATTATGGAATTTTGAACAATCTTCACATAATCATTATTCTTGCAGTAAAAGTAAATAGTAGTGGCATTTTGACTTGCTCACTTTCATGTTTTATTTTTATCTCTTTTTTATTTTGGAGTCCATTTTTATTCTTTTTGATCTTTTCTTTTCAAATTCCTTTGATATTTCTTTTAGGAATTTTACCCTCTTTTATTTTTTTGTTATTTTAAAAAATATGGGAAAACAACTTACAGAAAGCAAGGTATGTGCATATTTACAAGACTATCAAAGTCAATTCAAAAATTATGAACCCTATTATTATAGGACCCTAACAGTGGCTCCACTTGGGGATGGCATTTCCTGGTGAAATGTCAAGAACTTTAAGACTATTAGCCTTTGAATTTTGACTGTGATGACCTTGTAAGTGTCTTTTGATCTCTGTAATTATTTCATACTTATGATATTTTACCTCTCAAAGCTTAGGGCCTTCTCTCCGGGCTTCAACTCTGTTAGGAAAACATCTAGTCCAATCTAAAATATTCAATGTATATCTACACTTGTCAAAGTAAATAAACTAATTATTTGTTATCTCTGATCATGAGTAGTAGTGCTTCAGCATTTTTCCATTGACTGGTCCACCCAGCAGATCTAATCCATCCATTTATTTCAGAAAGAAAGCATTTTTACCTTTGTAACCATAAATAACATAAGGTCCTTTCCATGAAAAATCAAATTTTCCATGTTTACATTTTTCTTCTCTTCTTGAATCCCATTTTAAAACTTTTTCTCCAATGTAGAAATCATCTTCCTTATTCTTTTTATAAAAAAATTTCTTGATCTTATCCTGGATAACTTGAGACTTAAGATAAACCTCTTCTCTTGTGTGGTGCAGGTGAATGTTTTGGTTAATCCTTCTTTGAATGTCATTTGTCTCAACTTGTAATTCTTGGATTATCTTCATCACTGATACTCCAAAGGAAGATGGAAAAAAAACTTCCATTCAATAGAAAAGCTGGTAAGGGGATGTACCAATAGATTTTTGGGTGGTAAGTCTATCTGCCCATAAGGCATTGAGTAACTTCTTGTTCCAAGTCCTTTTGTTATCTTCTAGTAACTTCTTGATGATGTTTATAAGGCTCTTATTTGAAGATTCAGCATGGCCATTACCTCGAGGGTAATATGCAGTAGAATGACATAGGGTAATGTGATATTTATGGAAAAAGTCAATCATTTTTTTAGATTTTAATGTAGCTGCATTGTCAGTAATAATATTTTGGGGACATCCAAATCTTGAAAGTATGTTTCTTTCTAAAAAGGATATAATGATAGTGTCAGTGGTTTTCCTAGAGGGTATGGCTTCAATCCACTTGGAAAAATAGTCACTGGCTATCAGAATCCACTTGTGTTGGGCTGATGATGGAGGGTGAATTTCACCAACGAAGTCGAGACTCCATTGTTGAAATGGAATTTTTGTTGAGATAGGTTTTAAGGGCAATGGTAAGAGCTTTTTCTTTCCCTCAAATATTTGACACTTGTGATAGGAGGTCACATACCTTTTTACATCTGCAAACAAGGTAGCCTAGTAAAAACCAACTCTCAGTATTTTGTCTGCAGTAGTCTTCTAGTAGAGATATCCTCCACAGTCACCTGCATGAAATTCTTCTAATATTTTGTTAGCTTCTTCTTTTAGCAAAGAATTTAACAAAATTCCACTATGATCCTTCCAAAAAAGTACATTGTCTAATATACAAAATCTTACTGCCTTTAGCTTTAAGAATCTAGCTTTTGTTCTTGATAATCCAGGAGGAGCTTATAAGTTTAGTAATACAAATATGATATCTACATACCATGGTGTTAGTATGAATCTTTCGTCGTAAAACAACACTTTAGCTATGCATAACAAATAGACCTAACATCGATTATGGCTGCCAAATATCTTTAAATATGCAATTAGGTGATCCAAATAATGCTGCACAAATCCAGATCTAAGCATAAAAGACATTAAGCAGATAAAGTAAAATGTGGCTCCATGCATCCAATATAAAAGACAAGAACAATGTATTTGAAAGAATTTTTATATTATATTAAGAATGGGGCACCTGAGAGGAAAACAAGAAAGGTGTTTTCTGGTTCTCCTCAATGGGATGGGTTCTTGAAAGTCCTCAACGTTTCAGATCTAAAATTCCTCTGTCTTGTTGTTGTAGAAAACCCAGACAAACATAGAACTCAATGGGAGTTCACAAGGCAAAATGGAGAATGTGACCTAGTATAGATCCAGAGTGATCTAATGCAATGGAGGTGACTAATGAATGGGGAAAACCCTTCTATTTATAACAAAATATTAGGGCGATCTAGAACTTGGTGCATGAATAAAATATTATTAATCAAATTCTAGAACACCCTTTTAGGAATATTTTATTATATTTGTTGGAGGGAAATGGATTTTTTGACTTGCCTAATCTTTATTTATAAATAACAACAACAATGATTTATTTACTATTTTAATCTAATGGTGGGGATATAATTAAATAAATAATGATTTATTTAATTATTTATAAACACTCTAGTCAAATTTAACTAGGAATATTATTTAAATAGGATTTAAATACCCTATTCCTAGGAAAACAATCAAACAAATAAGGATTTATTTAATTGATTTCCTTGTTTTGGGTTAAATATGACTAGAAATATAAACAAATATAGATTTGTTTATTATTTCTTTGGGTTTCCCTATTTAGACCATAAACAACTTAATAAAGGTGTTTTACTAAGTTATTTCACATAGAAAACAATTTTACTTAGGGTAAAATTGCTATTATCTTACATGGTGTACCTAGGTCCATCTAATGATAATAGGTTAGATGAAAAAAAAATGGTGTAACAGATTTCCCCCCAGCGTGCGAGCCTTAGGAGCTAATCGTATGACCGAAGTACGTTGTAAGAACTTAATCACTAGACATCAAAACGAAAGTCGTAGAGAGAAATGTAAGGTAGTCTAATGTGCTAAAGGACTAGACCCTGAGGAGATGAGTCTTACAGGTGCAACAAGTCTCTAGTTTATGAAGTGGTACCTGTTTTAAAGGTGGCAGGGGAGGCATACCTATGCCTGCCGAGACAAAGTACAAAAGAATAGTATGTCCAGTAAACAAGGAACTGAACTATAAAGTACATGTTGGCATAAATATGAGCCAGAAAAATAGAATGATGAATCCCACATAAATGTTGTGCCTGGAATAATAGCCAGGACTTATACAATAATATTTTAGTACACGAGATACAAATACAACCCAAATTCCCCCTATACACGGGGAAGGGCTCGCAAAATCTGACTGATACATGCAAATCGAAAAGGCGCTGCAAGCGGCTGAGGCCGACATCATCAAATGGAAGGAGTTGCATCAAAGGCTGAAATGAAGAAGTCATTCGTGCATGTGGGGGGCTACTTGTAGGGCCACCCCCTCATGAGGGTTGAGACATCTCACACACACCCGGGAATCACCAATAGTTGCTGCTTCATCACTGGACCATCAAGTATACAGATCGCGATCATGCTGAAAGGAGCTCGAACCAAGGTACACCACCCTCTAGACCTGGCTTCTGGAGTAAATGAGCTGATGTCGACAGAAGGAGGTCTGCCATAGGTGAGGCAATAAGGGATCCCCAACTAAGGCACGAGGGAAAATAGTAGAGGGACTAATAGACAGACACTAATGATGATGATGAAATGAGGGATACTGAGTAGTGGATGGACGACTTCCCTTGTTAGAGCATAAAGGGCATGAATGGCTTGGCAGCGACTGACACAATATCATGAGGGATAGGGGACAATGGTACTGAAGGCCATAATGTGCAACATGAGAGAGTGACCAAGCAATGAAGGATGGAGGACTATGGCGGGATACAAGAGGACTCGAGATAGACTCCATGACTGATGATGACTCAACTCGGATGCTCTAAACAAGGGCGACTCGATGGTGCTGCCACACAGTAAAGGTCCAATGGGGGATCATAAAAACATGAGTACAATAGGGTATCTCATGACGAAAATCAACACGAACAAAGACAAGTAAGGAGGCAAATTGGTGCCCCAAGTACAAGTGTTGTAAGTGAAGAAATTCGATTTGGAGGAGGGTTATGGTTGAGGGGCATAGGTGCCCCCAAGAATGTTGTGGTCATGCCAAAATGTATAAAGGGGAATCTAAACACATTTTAATGATGTGGTGCGCCATTTGTTTTCGTTATGGTTATGCAGTATGAGAAAGGAAATAGAGGATTACCAATCTCTTTTAGTACTGCATATATGAATCAAATGGACTTTAAGTTTTTGGGTTGGCATACTTGGTGTCACTATCCCAAAGAGAGGATTTGGAGATAATGAACTGATGATCTCCTAGAAAACCTATAGGTTGGTCAACAACAATGTCTAAGAGACTAGGTTGCGGATGTAAAATGAAGGAACGATAAGGGGTATCATCCCGAGAGTGATCTGAAGTGGTATGGGACTCTAGAGGTTCTTCTAAATGTGGAAGAATAATGGTACTAGAGTCGACATGACCAGATACACTAGGAGAGTTGTGGAGAATTACTTCTCCTGGTCTCTCAAATATGGGTGCCCCCTTACCCAAACATTGGGTTGCAATGTAATGGCCACAAGGTGTATGTGGTTCAAATGCATGGTTTCGATGTAAGGGGGAAGAGAGAAAGTCAGGGGAGATGATTCCTTATGTCATCATCGTGATAGAAGATGGGGTGACTGGTGGAAGAAAGACCACCTGACGCGGCGAAGCTACCTAACTCATCATCATGAGAAGAGAGGTTCACATGCGCATCGTCACAAGGGGTGACCGAAGAGTAAGCAGATAAAGGATCTACCGATGTTGAGCCCAAGGTGATCGCTGAAGGAAGGTCAAGCGAAACAATAGGGGAGGATTCAGAGGGAATTTTCCTCCAGGGTCTCATGGATGATGATAGGTAGAAGATGGTGGATGAAGGCTCCGTCATCTCAACATCAGGAGGGGGAATGTCAATGGGAGCCGTCATGTCTAGTAGTTCTGTTGAAGCAAAATTCACAAATAGGGGAGAGGTGGACTCGTTGTGCTTGGCCTCAAATTGGCGAACCGCGGCTAGAGAGGTGCGGAAGTCCTTGAGGCGGGAACAAAGGTGGGTGTAATGGCCATGGAGATCACACAAAGCACAGGGGTGGTTGGTGTGAATATTCTTAGGGTTCTTGGCTGCGGTCACGGAAGGAACCAAGGCTTACGGGACCGTGGATGCAGGGAACGCGACATTAACCATGGGCTTGAGATGAGGCAATTCAGGACAAGTATGTGTGGCGTGACCAACAACATCACACAAGGCACACTGGATGGTATCCTTTGGAGGCCGAGGAGGGGCAGGGTTTGTCGGGGCAGCCTTGTCCTTTGATGCCCCCTTGCGAGCTTTGCCCTTCTTACCCGAAGCAGTCGCAACAGGAGGTGGTTCCTGTTGAGGTGACTGAGGCATTGTTGCAGCGGGAGAAGTCATGGGGACCGGTTGAACCGAGGTTAAAGCAAGATAAGGTTTGGGTTGACCAGGAAGGGTTGCGGCTAGAGGATCAAGGTAATAGACGGGAATCCCGAGGGTCAGGTTAGGAAGAGAGAGGGTGGCATGACAGGTGCCGTGTACACTCCTAGTGGGGGAGCTAGGAACGGTATCTGACCAGAGGGGTAATGGCCAGGTGGGATGGCTCCTAAATGGCTAAGGCTTGGAGGAACCATTCCAGGAGGATAAAGAGGCTCATGAATACCAGCTGTAAGAGAAGGGCCAGAAGGAAGAGGTCCAGCTGGCTGAGGCGAAGGGCTAGGAGCAAGTTGCGGCAGGCGAGGTTGTGGTTGAGGTTGCTGACTAGCCGAAGCGGGCCGTTTAAGGTCGGCCCGAGACGATTGCATCATGCAAACATTCGCTAAGCTGGGATTAGAGACAGGAGGAGGAGGAATACCAGGGAAAGTTCTAAGAAAGGAGGAGTCTTTGTAGACGCCGGGGGAGACATTGGTCAAAGAATCGACGGTTTTCTTATCGACTACAAAAGAGATGGTCGACTCAGGGGAAGTCTGAGATTTTGGCTCATGATATGTCAACTGGTCAATGGTGACTATATTTCCATTATGAGCGAAAAACATCTTGCGATGGACCGTGGATGGGACAACAGACATGGCATAGGTGTAGCTACGCCCCAAAAGAATGTTATAATCAAGAGGGGTGTCGATGACTTCAACGTCAATGCAAACAGTCTTTCCCGCAAGAGTGATAGGAAAATTACGGAATAGGCCAATGGGTTGGGAGGCATGGCCGTCCCATGCACGAAGGGTGATTGTGGAAGGGGCCAGCTCAGGAGATCTGAGTTGTTTCCAAACCGAAGCAGACACCACACAGGTGGATGCCCCCTCATCAATAATACACCGGGAAACATGAGCGTTCCGAATTTTGAATGAGATTTGGAAAGCTACGGAAGCAGGAAGGGGAGAATGTTCTGATTGACGGGCGTCGAAAACAATCAATTGATCATCAGCAGGATCTACAGTGCCCATGGCAGATAGTAGAGCCTTCTTTTGAGAAGGACACCACTGGAGGAGTTCTAGTGTTGAAATGGCAGCAGGAGACTGCGCCAAATCATCTACTATGCTATATGAATGAGAAGCTCGACCAGAAGCAACATTTTGGCGTAATGGGCCCTTAGGAATCTTGGTATGAACCTCAACTTTGGGCTGAGGGATATGCAAGGGAACATTAGATGTTGAAAGAGGATTTGTAGAACCTGAAGAAGGTGGCTCGGGGACAGACGGAGCGGGAGGCTTGGGGTACTCACGAGACCGAGTTTGAAGGTTAAGGTCGACAGGTAAAGGTTGATCAGAGTTCATCATGAGAATCAGGTAATCGAAGGAACTAGAAGGGGAAGGTTTAGTGGCCGCCTGTCCGTCATGTGGTTGGGTAGCCACAAAGCCCTGCTATGCATCCACCTGCTCTTGAGGGGGCGGTGACTGCTGTTGCAGGGGTTGAGAAGACAAGGGAGGCGGGGGTGCGAATGCTGGAGAGGCTGGAGCACTAGGCTGTGGATATGGATGATAATGAGGTTGGGTAACAATTTGGTAAACAGGAGGTTGGGCAGAAAGAGGAGGCATGCCAGATCCTAGATGCGTGCTACCGAGAGGGGGAGAAGTGCAGGAGGGGGTGCCCCCTCCCCTAGGAAAACCATAGCTCATGGGAGGTTGAGCGGATGGATGAGAGAGAGCTCCAACAATACCGTCGGCAGCATGAGGTTCCCCTGGTGCGTTAGTGCCACCGAGTCTGGGGAGGTCAGGAAGGACGGTATAAACATAACCAGATTGAGCATAGATAAGGTCATATTTCAAGGCTATTTGAAGGGCGGCTTCTTCGGTTTGAGGGATGTGGGATGCAACATCTTTGCCAATGGGAGGTAAGAGAGAGCGAAGGAACCAGTCCATATAGACACGGTCTTCGAAGGTAGGGGCTTGACATAGGATCTTTATTCTCCGCCATTCTTTAACATGATCAAATAGGCAGGTCGTAGACGATTGACAGAAAGAAGTCAAAATTTCGATATTGGTGTCATAACGAGGGGGAAGCTGGAAATAAGATAAGAAGGTGCGGGAAAGGGTCACAAAGGTGGTATGGGAAGAGGTGGGCTGGTCAACATACCACTTAGAAGCTTCGCCTGTAAGCTTGCATTGGAAAAACCGAAGACGGATGGAATCATCGGTAATGGAATTGGATGAACACCACATATGGAAAGATCGGATATGGTTGGAGGGATCTTCACTAGCAAGGCCTTCGAACTTGGGAATGTCGGAGGGGAGCTTGGTTGGCATAGCAGGCCAACTAGCATCGTGGTGGATAGGATCATTGATCAACTGAGTGAAATCGGGGAGACTTAGACCGACCATATAAGGGAGCAAAGGGATAGTCGAGGTAGTTCTCGTAGTGGTTCCACTGGAAAGGGACCCAGCAGTAGAACTAGGGTTGCCGCTAGAACTAGGCCCTGAACTAGACATGGTGAAGGTAACAGGGGGAGAACTAGGAGTAGGGGGAGAACCCGAACAATCAGAGGAAGAGTCGGAGTGCGGACTCGGGGGAGGACTTACTTGATGCGACGGGAAGGAGGAAGTCGACCAACCGGAAACTGAGGGTGAAGGCCAAGAATTCTTCAGGAAAAACGCCTTGGGGGCATAATGATGACGGGAAGAAGAAAAAATGACAAGGGCAGGGAGGTGCAAAATCAAGTGAGGTCAATGTCGAAACAAGGGCAGAGAGGTGCAGTGTCAATTGATTTTAAAGTCTTTGCCAGGTGGTGTTAACTAGACTCTTCTTAACTTAGGGTCAGTGTGTGGCGTATGTTGATTTTAATTTTTTAAACCTAGACGTTTTGAGAGTAAAAGAAAAAGTGTGTTGTGTAACTGAAAATAAATCTGCAAATAATAGTATATAATGCTGAAATAACAGAAAATTAACAGCTAACAAGGCATCTATCTAACCCAAGAAGGTGGGTCTCTCAAAACTAGTCTAAAAAGAGGGAAAAAATCTAGTCAAAACACAAGAAAAAAAGAGGCCGATAGATCTAAGGTCGGGATGGACAGGGATCTAAAGGATAAGTCTACTAGAAAGAGGTGTAGAGAACAGCAAGGAGGCAAAGGCAAGGTTGCTGTAACAAAAGGGGAAATCAGCTAAAGGGAGGAGGGACGAAGAGGTGGCCCTAGAGGTAAACCCAAACAAAAATATATGAGGTGATTTGAAAGGGATAAGAGCTAATCTAAAGGGATCTGAAAAGGAGGTATCAGATCTGAAAATAAGAAGGCTGAAACTCTGAAAATTTAGACGTTTGAAACAGCTAAAACTTGCCCACCAAAATTGGAGGGTACTAAAGCCCTAAGGGGCAATATTCCCACTTAGTTGAGTGAAACAGATTAGAAACAGGTCTAAACGGGCAGAGACGGAGGCTGAAAAAACCCTGTCAGAAGCTTCAGACAAACCCAGAAAAATTGCTGGAAAATTGCAGAAAAAAGTGCAGGTCGCAGGTTATGACCTGTTTTCAATCTAGGTCGCAGGTTTGGGGCAGAAAAGTGTGTCCTCAGGTCCAGGTCGCAGTTTTTGGGCCAATAAGTGTGACCTGCAGATTCGGGTCTCTCGGCGATAGATTTCAGAAAAAGTTGTCGTCTCAGCTGCGGCTGATGTCTGTCACCTGCGCAATAGGGCCAAAAACACACAGAAGTTAAAAATTTTAATGTTTGAGGGTTTTAGAGGTGAAAAGCACCATAAAAATAGGAAAAACAGAAAATGGAAGAGAAACACTAGGGTCTGAAACAACTGGATATGCAGGAATAGATAAAACAACAGCGATTGCAAAAGAAAACCCGTGTGCAGTCGCCAATTGTTAGTATGAATCTTTCGTCATAAAAGACCACTTTAGCTACGCATAACAAATAGCCCTAACATCGATTATGGCTGCCAAATATCTTTAAATTTGCAATTAGGTGATCCAAATAATGCTGCACAAATCCAGATCTAAGCATAAAAGACATTAAGCAGATAAAGTAAAATGTGGCTCCATGCATCCAATAGAAAAGACAAGAACAATGTATTTGAAAGAATTTTTATGTTATATTAAGAAGGGGGCACCTGAGAGGAAAACAAGAAAGGGTTTTCAGGTTCTCCTCAATGGGATGGGTTCTTGAAAGTCCTCAGCGTTTCAGATCTGAAATTCCTCTCTCTTGTTGTTGTAGAAAACCCAGAAAAACATAGAGCTCAATGGGAGTTCACAAAGCAAAATGGAGAATGTGACCTAGTATAGATCCAGAGTGATCTAATGCAATGGAGGTGACTAATGAATGGGGAAAACCCTTCTATTTATAACAAAATATTAGGGCGATCTAGAACTTGGTGCATGAATAAAATATTATTAATCAAATTCTAGAAACACCCTTTAGGAATATTTTATTATATTTTTTGGGGGGAAAAGGATTTTTGACTTGGGTTAATTCCTTTATTTATAAATAATAAATAAATAAATGATTTATTTACTATTTTAAGGAAATGGTGGGAATATAATTAAATAAATAATGAATTATTTACTATTTTAAGGAAATGGTGGGAATATAATTAAATAAATAATGATTTATTTAATTATTTATAAATGATTTAGTCAAATTTAACTAGGAATATTATTTAAATAGGATTTAAATAACTTATTACTAGGAAATAATAAAATAAATAAGGATTTATTTAATTGATTTCCTTGTTTTGGGTTAAATATGACTAGGAAATATAAAAAAATATAGATTTGTTTATTATTTCCTTTTGGGGTTTCCTGTTTAGACCATAAACAACTTAATAAAGGTGTTTTACTAAGTTATTTCACATAGTGAAAGCAATTTTACTTAGGGTAAAATTGGTCTTACATGGTGTACTTGGGTTCATCTAATGATAATAGGTTAGATGACCAAAAAATGGTGTAACACATGGTGAGTCCGAAAAGGCTTCATTGATATTTGGAGTCACCATCTCTTCCTGATCATCTACTTGGGAAATAAAATTTATGTCTAGGGCATGACAATATGATTCAGCCATGATTTTGGGTAAACCTTGACCTTTTATAAGTTTAGTGGGTTTTATCTCTATGTCATATTCCAAAATTGTGGCAATCCACTTACCTCTTCTTCCATCAGGACAATCCTGAGTTAGAATGTCTTTTACTACTACATTTGGGACATAGGCAACGATGTGAAAATAAAGAATGTACACTTTGAAATATTTTATGGCATTTACCAAAGCTAGGGTCTGTTTCTCCACGATATTGTACTTCAAAGTGGCATCTCTAAGTGTTATGCTAAAGAAAGCTATGTGCTTCTCATAACCCTGGTCATTTTTCTGCATTAAAACTACAACAATGGTGTGTTTTGAAGCAAATGAAAAAATGATGAAATCCTTTTTAAAGTCAAGACTTATAAGGAATAGAGTTTTGGTTAGGGCTTGTTTGATAGATTCAAAAGATTGCTTGGCCTCAATAGTCCATTTAAGAACTGATTTTTTTTTTAAGCATGTTGTTAAGCTCTCTGATTATTTTAGCTAAATTGGAGATAAATCTTCTTAAAAAGTTAATTTTACCTAGAAAGGCTTGTAACTCTTTTATGTTCCTTAGAGGACTAATGTTAAGAATTGCTTCTATTCTAGCAGGGTCTATTCTATTGTAGTCGTTCCAGGATGAACGACACCAGAATGGAACCGTATACAAACTACTTTAGTTTGGCCTGCTTGCACTTTGTTAGCTAATGTTGGTTGTCACTACAGTAGCCCAATCGAACAGTGTAGGATTCATACACTCAGAGGCTAATAGGAGCTGCGCCTTTGTTGCCTCATGCGGAGCCTGCGATCCTGCAACTCGCGTAATGGTATGAAGCACTACCTTGAGTGCTAGGTCATGGACAGTGTGGATGTCCACCTTCCCGCTTCCCGATCCTGTTTGTGCCCCTGGGCACACTCTTGCCATTTCCATGTCCATTTTCTCTCCAGAAGGTTTGCTGCCTGTTATGATCGACACTGGACCTCTGCGCGAAAATCCGGTTATAAAGTAAACATCAGAGACCTCAAGAGCTAATACTTGGTCCCGAAGTTTGAACACTTCTTCGTTTTCATCCCATAGGCTGACCAGGTACTGTAATAGCTCAGGTTGAGCTCGTAAACATGGTGTGAGGAATAATTTATTAAGACCACAGTCTCGGAGTGCATTCATGCAAGCTTCGTTTTCCATAGCCATTTCATCCTCTTCCCCATGTTCCCTCTCTTTCCATTCAATCACCATTGTGTCTGGATACCTACACCAACATGGTCAAAATGCCTTGTTAAATCTCTATTACACTTAAAAAATCCATATGAATGGCTCACATTTGAGGAATTTAAAGCGGAAAACCGCGTTGCGCCATTGGCGCGACTCCTTTGTGAGTAAAATTCCATTGGCGCGGGTTCGTGCTCGATGCCCGCGCCAATGGGCGGAGCCCTAAAATTTCAAAATATCTCCTCCAGAGATCGAATACACAATGGAAAACCATAAAGAGTGGATCAAAACAGAGCTTAAGGGAGCGCCTCTTACCTGGAACAAACGAGGATCTGAATGGTGTCCTGGATCAGTTGCAATCACCGCCGCAAGTTCGCACACAAAATGACCACTGTTGCTCTCCAGATGAGGTAAAAAGTAAAAGTAAATATGTTTTTACCATTTGTGGCATATTTATAACTTTTGAAGTCAAAATTAGGTTTTAAAAGTCATTTTTCTCAATATTTCAATATATTTTGTCGAAAAATGGATTTTACACTTGCTTTTCTGTGCAGCGACAGGTTTTTTCGCAACTTCGATGGTGATACGAGTTGTATTTTATACCTTTTTGGACTCGGTAAAAACACGAAAAAGTCATTTTGGAGTCATCTTTCAGCTCTTTTCTGACTCTCTAAACATGAAAAGATTGTCGAGTCCCTTGTCGTTTCGATCTCGTTAAAGTGGCCACGAAACGACATCTACCCAGTATACGTTTACCCCTTTTTCGGGCTGGGATAGATTACTTACGAAAAAGGAATACCCTAGCCTATCGCGACTAGGAGGTTTTCTCAGACATAGTTTTCTACCTTTTTGGGTCTAAGGAACTATTTAAGAAAAGGGACCGTTGGAGTTTACTTTTCTATTGTCTTTTCAAACTCTCTAAACATGAAAAGACACCGAGTTCTTCCTTTGTCAGACTCGTTAAACCCTGATGACATTGGATTCAGTGGTGATGACGATATTAAAGTTTCTCCTTCCTAGGGCTCGTTAAATGTACTAGGATGGATTCGTCCGAAGGATGGATTTATATTACAAGCATATGCTATCCCCTTCAAGCTTGTTTTCAAAAATAATTGGGGTACTCGCCAGAAATGGTGGGGAAAAATGGAACCAAAATCGTTGTCGTGTCGGCAGTATGTCGCTCTTGAACATGGCACTTGTCTGCATTTGTGTCGGGTTGGGGACATCTCACCTCATTATCTGATTGCCTCTGTGGGTTTGGGTAATCCCTTTTGACCTCTCATCTGCTCTTTTCCTCGTCATCATGACCCCTGATCTGTTGATGTCAAATACTGCCAAATCCACTGTCGTGCTGCCGATATGTTCAAGAGAAGTTGACCTTTGCAAAAGTCTCAACCTTCCTTTGATTCTCATATGATCCTGATTCACAAAGACATTATGTTCCTCTGTCTCGCGTCAATGATGTGGGAAACACTATGGCCCACCTTCGATCAAGGTCACTTCCTGTCGACTTCAGCTCATTATCCGGGAAGCTGATATAGAGACTCCCTTCTGGTACCTTGGAGCCTACATGCCTTATTGGCAGGTTCTTCGCGTTCGACGTGAGGTTTTCATCATTGGCCTCCGATCGAGTGATTCTACAGCTGTTCGACACCAGCGCATTGATTCACATGCCGTAGATTGTATCTTAGTACCTTGAGGGCCATTGTCATTATTGGTGGTACCTCTCGCGTCTGTTAACAACTTTCATCATTGGCTGGTAATCAGGCGATGTTCTTGCATGTTCGACTTCAGCTCACTTATTCGCATGCTTGAACTTGTACTTTGTTCGGGTCGAGATGGAGCGCAAGACCCTGGATTTTGTCTGTTAGAATTTAGGCTGTGATTTTGTGGATTATTATGATTGGTTGCATGACTCGTTCATTGGATGGCTGCAATCATACCTGAGTCTATTCATCGATCCTCACTGGATGGCTGCGTCCATACCTTGGATTTGGATTATTGTATACTCTGTTATGGACGGCTGCGCCCATACCGCATATATCATGTATTTGAGATATCAGTTGTACTTCTCTACACAGGTTTTCCGACGACAGTGTTTTCAGTTGGACATGTTCTCGTAAAGCATTTCACCCCTCTCTCTCTCTCGGGCCTCATGCTTTAGGGGGCATCTGTTACACAGTAATTTGTCACCGTCTCTACCATTCCCCGTCCCGCACAATGGAGGACCCATTATGTGACCTGTGAACACTGTCATGCCTTGAAAACATCATCAATGCATCCCTCTGAACAAGAGCTTTCATTGCCCTGAAGACATCTCCTTGTGAAAAACCCTAAAAATGGCCCTTTTAGCATTGGCGCGAGCATGCAGTTCAATACCCGCGCCAATGGGGAAAATTCTTCAAAGAGGCCGCGCCAGTTGGCACACTGTCTCAGTGTTGTACCCGCGCCAAGCTTATTAAGGAGTGTTTTTTAAAAATAAATGGCGGAATATTGACTCCAACCAACTCCTGAACTGGACTCTAAATCAAGTTGGGACATTTGGCTCCAGTTCTCCATGTAGAGGAAGTAGTTTTCCACCTCTCATGGAAGCTTCCTTGAGGATAGGGCCAATCCCATGATTGTAGGGATCCCAACTCCCCTTCCACCATCTATATAAGCTTGCCATTTTCCTTTGCAAGCTAGTCTCCAAGAGCCTTCATAGCCTAAAGAATGCTTCAAGAGCCTTGCCATCCTTACAGAGCTGAAACTAGTGATGAGATGGACGACTGAAGAGAGAGGCTTGTCCCATTCCCGACAAGCTTTACCGAGACGTATTCCGCTGACGACCTGCCAAAGGAAGATTCAGCGTCAGAGCCAGGTTGTATTTTCCTTTGTATGAATTAATGATAAGCGACTTTGGTTATGGTTCCACTCGTATTGTTCATTATGATCATGAGTTGTGTCTTCTCTGACTGATACATAATTGCATATATTGGGTTTTACGCTTGTGTTTGTCGTGTTTCTTGCGTGTGCAGGTGTTCGATCGTGGCAAGCGTGAGGATTGTGATCTGTCAGAGCAAGGGAATGGGAGTGCTATCTTCTCTACAAACAACAACGTTGGATTCAAGGTAAGCCTTCTTCGCCATTTGGTTTATTGCAATTAGGAACTTGCACCTTAGCGTGATACGATTGTTGCTAGACCCGATCTGGGCTAGTAGGGATCGCCTCTGTCCGCAGAGGGGATTTACCTCTACAACATTCATGTTTAAGGTTTCAGTGATGGTTGTTTTATACAAATCATGTTTTACCAGTTCTGTTAAAGGAATTGGTATTTTTAACTTTGCAATTTCAGTTTGTATATTGAATGAGGGTTGTGATTTACTGATTTGAATTAACTCTTCCTTAGTAACTGTAGTTCGAGTGGGTTTGTCTTGATTTTCTACAGTTATATTTTCATTTTATGTTTGAGTTTCTTATGTTTTACTACTAATTTTATTTTCAGGAATGGTTTGAGAAACAATAGATGTTCTTTTCATATTTTGATTTATCAGAATTTGTTTTTGTAGTGGAAGCTTTTGGATCTACTGATTTTGGATTAGCAGTGGATGTTTTGGATTCTAAGTTTGTTTTTTTAGCAGAATTAGGTGATTTTACAGCAGCAGATTTTTGTGAATCTGTTGATGTTGGAACAACCTCATTTGTTATGTCAACAATCTTTGGACTGGGTGAAATTTTAGAGCTGGAAATTTTTTGGGATGAATTAGAGTTTTGCTTATTTTCCCTAGGGAGAAATTTCAGAACTTTTGTAGTGGGAGATTCTACTGTTTTCTTATTTTCTTTTTGTGCAGATTTCTTAGTAGAAGGTTCAGTATTTTTCTTACTCCTAAGGTTATATCGTTTATGTACTTAGTTTCAGAAAAATCATAACCTTATTTGTAGTCAAATGATTCACCTGAATCTAATTGAAGTTGTTGCATTTCAAATAACTCTTGATCTTCCTGAGTGAGAAATATAGTGTTATCATCATTTATACCCATTATATTTATGGTGTCTTAATCATCAACATTATTTTGAGAACTTTTAGTGTAGTTCTCTTGAAATGAGGGTCTTATTATCTGATCAGGGGCTGATTCTTTAGATTTTCTTGAGTTTGTATTTTCCCTGAAGTTGGGATTCTTGATTTGCTGTTGATTATCCCATTGAGGTCTCCTTTCTATATTGTCTAATCTATCCATAAATCTTTCTAAAGTATTAGCTAATTGATCTATTTTCCATCTGAACTATATGTTTATTCCTTTATAGTTATTCTCCTCTCATTCCTTAATCTAGATTTTTTAGCTAAAATATTTTCTTCTACACTAACAACATTTGTTTGCATTCTTTCTAAAGTTTCAGCATTTCTCTCCCTTAGCTGGTATGCCATGTCTGTATCAAATCCATCAGGGAATTTGAGTAGTACAGAATCAAGAGTGGGTTTGAGATTGGTTGGGATTGAATTATAAACACTATTGTATCTAATGCAGTAGTCTTGGACTATTTCATTAGGAGCTCTTTTCATGGCATCAAATTTAGATAGTATTTGGAGTGGATTTTTCTTCTTTTCCGATTTATTCAAAAATAATCTATGAAAGACTGCTAAATCAGTTATAATACCAGGATTAATACCTTTAAACCATTTTTTAACTTCGCCTGTTAATATTTGTGCAAAGAGTCTCATTTGTACATCAGAATCATCTATTTCATGAAGCTCAAAGTAATCTCTCATTTTATTAATATGCTGTTGGGCAGTGTACTGAGTAGTAGCATCAAATTGAGGTATTTTACTTTGGTAATCCTGAGGCATGTCATGTAACTGAGCTGGAAGAACTAAGGGACCATACCTAGCAGCCATA
Organism: Pinus albicaulis; assembly: GCA_034641835.2. NCBI lineage: Eukaryota > Viridiplantae > Streptophyta > Pinopsida > Pinales > Pinaceae > Pinus > Pinus albicaulis. Next base: position 565,570,109 of record CM076579.1, on the reverse strand, counting down.
GCTTGAATTTTAGCTTGGCTAGGAGGTAGATTAAAAGTGCTTGGGGCTAAAATGGAAGAAGTGGCTGATGCAGTTAAAGAAGTGGCTGATGAAACTGGAATATAAGATGGTGTACTAGAAAAAGTGGAGAATGAACTAAAGGATAAAGTTGGGGTGCTAGAAAATTAAACTGGAATATATGAAGAACTACTTGGAAATGAGAATGATGTGTGTGAAATTACAAAATATAAACTAGTGGATGATGTTGATATGGGAGAATATGGAAATAATATTCTAGGTTGTAAGCGCTGTCTAGGGATAAATGGATCTATAGATTGTAGGGTAGTAGAAATTATAGATGATGTAGTGGTATCTAAATTAGAAATAGAAGGTTTAGATGTGTATGCTAATAATTAAGCTAATTCAATAGCTTCATTTATTTCCTTAAGAATAGTAGCATTTATTTCTTCAAGTTTATCATGAGCTTTAAATATCTTTGATTCAGAATCTACTGTAATATTTTCCTACTTTGCTTTAAGAAATGAAATAAAAACAGGGTCTATAACAACATTTTTTAAGTCAGTTTCTGATTTACTTCTGAATAAAGAATGTTCAAACTTCAGGTCAAACTCTATGTCTTGTAAACTCACTAACTCTTTTGGTAATGAATTGGCTCTATCTAAGGAAACTTCTGCACCTAAATCTTCTAATTGTTATTCTTTTTTCCAATTCTGTCTGGATTTTCTACTATAACAACAGGTTTAGGATCCGGGTTTGACCTGGTATAGTAGATTTTTCTAAAAGCCAGAATTATAGTTTTCTATAAAATGATACTTACAACTTATAAACTAGTCTTTAAGGTAAAAGGATGATGAAATGATTCCATTTAAGGTCTATTTTAAGACTGAGGATTGGTTAGTTCCCCAGTATGGTCGCCAGTATGTTATCACTCTAATAATTCTAAAGTTGTGAGATTTTGATTTAAAGTCCAAGAATATTAGAGGTAACTATAGACCAACTTTAAAACTCTAAGATCTAGCCTTCTTAGGGTTTAGAGAGGGCTCTCTCTATAAGATCTAACTTTGTTTTAATTATATGATATTAAGCTAGTTATGATGTGCAAATTGGCTTGGTTTGGTGGGAAAAAATCACTTAATGAGATGGATAGTGAGAGATATGTTTGTCCATTGGGCTAAGGAGTCAAATTTCAAGCGGACAGGACTAGGATCAAGGTAAAAAAGTCAAATGTTTTCAGGGCAAGATATACAAGTCATTGAAGATATAGGAAGGTTAATTGGTGAAGTGGTTTGATTGGGATAAAGAGCAATCAAGGATTATTTGATGCGGATAAGGAAGGAGTAGATAGGGGTCATTCGAAAGAGGGTGCAATTAAGGGTTCCCTACTCTGGAAATCAACAGAAAACATAGAAATGATAACTAGTTAAAGACAGGGTGCTTTTAAAAAATCCTGTAATAATACTTCTAGTTCATCATTTAAATTTGGAACACATATATGGATGCATTTAAAGCATAAGAAAATTAAACAATGACAGTGGCAAGTACTTCACTTCAATGGCTCATCACATTAATCTTAAAATTAAATTTTTAGATGATTTGATCCAGTCTGCTACTTGAACTTGCCACCAAAAAACCTTCAGGTACAACAAAAATGACTATAGAAATCTTCAACAATTTATTCCACAATGATACTTCAAAAGACGAAGTATATATACAAAAATGTTTACAAAATATCCTAGAATAATCATAGGATTTTTCTAAGGAAATAAAATGTCTTTTACAACAAAATAGTGGCAGTTTCTTAACAACTTAGCAAACTATCCTATTTATCCAAATAAAATAGAAAATGTTGTTGTGGATTGGGTTCAGCTGGCTGCTTTGCTGTCTTCAACGCTGGCACAATATATTACAAATCTGTTTTGAAATGTTATCTTCCTTCTGATACTCTTTATTCACTTATACTCTTTAACCTCTGTAAAACTGCCTTACTGTTGTGAATTTTGTTTTGACTGTGAAAAATCAGCAATTTTTTTAATCTTTTTTTCTGCATTTTGACTTCTACAGTAAGTCAGTGAGTGATTCCCAAGCTTTATCATTAGGAATTTTTATATTTTTCAGCTTCCGAAAGTTCTCATCTGCCTTAGTGTATCAAGAAAATGTTGGTTTTATAATAAATAAGTGTTTTATCTCATGCTGTAGATATAACAAGTCTTCAAAACTTCTATGTAAAACCTTCCCTATAGGAATTCCTTGCCCTTCTGTTTTGTTAACCTGTTCTTTTGCATAATCCCTTATCTTTTTGTTCTAGTCCTCTTGTGGCATGAGTTTATCATTAATAACTAGGATGCTTGGAAATCCTCTTTTCCTCAAGGTCTCAAATTTGACCATAAACTTGGTTATAGCTATGTTCATGTTTTCACATTTTTCTTCTAACTGCTTCATTAAATTCTTCTTTGAAATTACTTTCCTTATTTCAAGGATTGTCTATGTTCTATCAGTAATGTAGAAATTTGCTGAATAATGATTAATTATTCACCGAGACTATCCTGATCACATACAATTCGAATTTATATGCAACACATAATCTCTTCCACTCAGATCATCAAACATGCGGAAATAAAATCAAGCGATAACACATCAAATCATCATACACATTAACACAGTATGTATGGGGAAAGCTTATAGCTGAAAACCCCGTAGCTATTGTGTATATTATAATGGAGAAATCAAGTAACTAACTCAATACAATACTCCTCACAAGTACTCAGTACTTTCTCATACAGTTACTCACAATCTAGCTCAGTTTTGAACAGGTTACTGGTTCAAAACTCACCGCCAATTGCCTTGCCTCTATTGCGTGTGTCAATGCTATGGGATGGCCTCTTTATATAGATAAACCACCAGCCTGAACTGCGCAATCCTCATGGGCTTACTCCACCTATCTATGTGTTGCAAATAGCAATAGTATAGTCACAACTGATAGCTAACTCCACCCTTTCATCTACCTCTTTCACTGGTCTCCACTGAACTGTCCATGCACTGTAGTGAACTGATGTGTTCTTGAGTTGAATAATGAGTTACTAATTAATGAATTAAATAATATTTAATTCACTCCACTCATAACTAATTGATTATCTAGTTAAACTAATCTCAATCAGTTCAACTAAAATAAACAAAACACAACTCCACTATCTGTCTCATTAACTCCTCCAAACTTCTGCCACTGAAGTCCAACTGAAGTCAACCATGCATGATGCCATCAAACCCTTGGGAACCACGTGATTCCTCTGTCAGATGCATGAGCCACTTCTGTAGCTCGAACTGAAGTGCTCTAAGAGAGTAAACTGCTGTTTATAGTCTAAATATTATTAAGGGTAAATAATATTTGACTTCCCTGTTTTAAGGAGAGGCAGTCTAAAAATAGACTTCGACCTCTTTGACCTCAAAAATAGAGTCTCATCTATTTTTACCAACATGACACATACTTCAAGAATCTCAAACCGGAATCCCCGAACCATGCTCCATATGTCTAAAAATAGACATAGTCTAAAAATAGATTTTGCGCCAGAATTTGCCTGCGGGCCCACTTAGTGAAGGCGACTTAATTTCACTAAGCTCCATCATCTTGCTGCATTTTCAACACTCCCTCTCAGCAAGATATGGATTATCTGCAACCCCTATCCTGCCTCTGTGGAATTCGAACTTGCTCCTGGTGAGCGCCTTCGTCAGGATGTTGGCATCCTGATCCTCCGTGGGAACATATGAAAGCATCATGATTCTCCGTTGAACACAATCTCTGATATGATGATACCAATCCATGAAGCCATGCCGCCTCAACTGATCCTCCTGTCTATACCATGAACCATATCCCGATGTGCCTCTAATATAGCGCAATACATGCTTGCCCGCCTTCCAAAAGAGCTTGGTAGGCTTAACCATAGCTTGTGAAAGCTGGTTAACTGCATAACATATATCGGGTCGTGTATTGACCAGATACATAAGCGACCCCACCAACTGTCGATAGACAGTGGCATCCACTACCTCCGCTGAAGTAGCATCCTCCTTCCTCCAACCACCAGAAAGAGGAGTGTCAACAGGCTTGCAGCCTTGCATGTTGAACCTCTCCAGAATCTCCCGGGCATACTTGCCCTGAGAAACAAACAGTCCTCCACTGCGCTGCCAAATCTCCAATCCCATGAAATAATGAAGGATGCCCAAGTCCTTCATCTCAAACTCTCGTGCAAGATCCTCCTTGCATGAAAGTATCAGCCGCTCATCACCCGTAAAAATCAGATCATCTACATACAAGATGATGATCACAGCCTTTCCTCCACCACAATCCCACAGTTTGGATCCGCTCTACTCTTGGAGACCCAAGTTCTGGGAATAGCTGTTTATCCGGGTGTACCAAGCACGAGGTGCTTGCTTCACCTCATACAAAGGTTTCTCGGAGTTTCCGCACATGCTGCATCATCGTCGAAGATCTCAAAACCTTCAAAGTCGCTCTATGTACACCTCCTCTCAATAACCCATCGAGGAACGCGCTCACATCCATCCGATGAATGTGCCACCCCAACTGCTACCGAGAGAGCAAGGATCGTCGTATGGAAGAGTACCCCTATGGCTGGTGCAAAGGTCTCCTCATAGTCAATGCCCTCGATTTGTGAAAATCTACCGGCAACAACCACCTTGTACTTCTCCACACTCCCGCCGCCGCCCTCGCTTCACCTTGTAGATCCATCGCGAACCCACCACCGATTTCCCCACCGGTTCCCGTGTTGTAACTCCTAGAGACAGTCTAGAGTTGTTATAGACCAGTGCCTAGGACATCTTATGAGGTGTAAAGAGCGGGATATTTAAGACAGCGTTTCATCCCTTAACATGACAGAGCTCTTACACTACTTCCTTTGAAACAGAGAATAAACTAAAGTGGAACCAGAACTTCGGACAGTTTGAAGTATTTGGAATAACACTGAACAAATGAAATGCTAATATTCAGATACTACTGCATCAGACAATTTTAAGACAGGTCACCATAATCAGGGCCAGATTCACGATATATGGCAGAGAAGGTATATGTAAACGATTGCGGAGATGTATAGCAGGAAGGAGATATCGGCTGTCAAATAGATGATATTAAGAAGAACTTCATGGCATACATTGGGCTTAAATATCTAAGAATCCATACATACCAAGAACTCCCGTCAATAACATTTCAATACAACCAACATAGTAGAAATACGAGTGAAATGCAGGTGGAACAATATATTACTCCCGAGCCATTTAAAGTATCAAGCCGCTACTGATATAAGTATCAACACGATAAGTTCATATCAAAAGACGAAAGACACTCGCATTCCAGGATGTAATACAAGAGACATGAGCATAGATGAAATGAACAATAGAGGAACACACACTACCATACAACCATGTCCAGAATCCTTACTAAGATGAAACTTCTTATTATTGAGACCCAACGGGCTCTTCCGGGCAGTATCTGAGCTTTCACAAAACATACACACAGGAAATTCTTACACAATCAATTTTTCTGAAGAAATGGAACCCTGTTTTCTCCTTTTTCCTGTATTATATAGGATCTCTTCTGCCTTTCAGCGAGAATATATTTTCTGAAAATATCTCTCTCGCGTGAACAAAATTGTTAACAGTCATTGTCAAAACCACAAAATGGCATGATGGGGAAAACAACCCTTCCATCATGCGTAACAGGCCCCGGGCCAAACTTAAAACCAAAACGTAGGCCAATGTCTGATGTAAAAGTAAAAATGCAAGAGTGGGAGGAAAAACCACCCACTCGGAAATTTAAACAAAACATAACTGAATGAAAGTAAAGGCCGTTTAGGCCGTGTCATGAATAAAACATGAGGTGTCATGAATGCTGTTGGGCCGAGGCTGTAGTAGACGCTGGAGGAGGTACATCGGTGGAAGGACTAGCATGCTGAGTCAGGAACTGTGTCAACCTCTGCTGGCTATCTGGATTCGGTTCTGACATCTCTGAGAGTCTCTCTACCCTGGTAAATGCCTCGCCGAAGGTGTGGATGTCTGCATGGGTGGGGAGCCGATACCTGATCATATGGAGGAGACTAAACTCCTTCTGGAGGACTGTGATGATGGTAGTAGATTTAAGCTGAGTTCCTTTGCCCATCTGAAGATCTGACCGATCCCTTTCTGCCTCTAGAAGTGCTGTGTATTGATCGGGGTGCATGAGTACGGCAGGAGCGTTTGGTTCCCAACATGAAGGGAGGCCAGCAGTGATGATTTCGTTCCACACCTTGTTGAACCGTTCCACAATGTCTGCGACCTGTTGGAGAGCCTTCGAAGCTGCCAATCGAGCCTCTTCTTTCTCTATAATTTTCCGACATTCATTGATTTCCATAAACCGGCTGGGAATGCCATGTTTTACCACGTCATTTGCTCTCAGTGTATAGAGAAAAGAAATATAAATTCCGGCATGTCGAGCTCTATTTGGCAGATCATCCCCGGCCTCCTGCAACCTTATATTAAGATATGGAAGGGTGGACTTGAGTTCACCTATCATTGTCAAAAACTCCCACTGCTCAGTCACTGCCATGATTATATCTGACCAGATCAAGCTCCTGGCCTCACGCAGGGTGAGGTTTCCCTTCGCTTTACTCTTCAATTCGGCAATAATCTGTTGCTGCTCAGTTGAGGTCTTTTTTCCTTCCTCCACTTCTCTTTGTAGCCCATCAATTACTCTGGCCTTTTCAGCCAGGGCACCCTCCAACTCTACCACCTTTTGCTTGGCCGTTGTTGTCTGCTTCCCCAACACTTCTATCTCAGCCATAGCTATGGATAGTTGCGCTGTTGCTGAGCCTGTCCCACTTGATGTTTCGGCTGCATGACAACTGTGCGTATCCCAGCGGGTCTGCAGCTCAGTAGCTCTGCTCTCCAGTGCTTCAATTCTTTTGGCCATTTTTTCTTTCTCCTCTCTCTCTCTGGAAAGCCTGGCAATCAGCTCGTTTTTCTCCTCCTCCACCTGCACCAGTTCATCGGTCTGTACCGGATGTGAAGCTGGTATGCCAGCCCGTTTCTTAGCCGCTGAAATGTCCTTCTCCAACTTGGCTATTAATGCAGCTTGCATTCCATTCCCTCCTTCGTCCGAATTTTTAATCTTCTCTTTAAGGACGCGCACCTGATGTGCGTTGGCACGACAAGCACTCTTTTCTGCGGAATAAGAGTTGCTCAAGTTGTCGTATTTCTGCTCTGTCTTCCTTAGGGCAAGGGTGATCTGCGAAAGCTTATCTTTCATCATGTCGCAGATTGTCTGGAACAGGTCATTCAGGTCCTGTACCGGAACCTTCTTCATGTCGACAACCAATTCAAGCACCTTGTATCTAGGAACGTCTGAGTTCGGGTCCAGGATAGCCTCGGTCATAGAAAGTACCAGGTCTTCGGTGTCTGCATTAACCGAGGCAGAGATTCTGGTGTGATATTTCTCCACGAAACCTCCTAGTTCGGCCCTGTATTTGTCTCGGACGGTTTTATTGGTGAGCTCCCTTTCTTTTGTCTTGGAAGGAGGAGGCTCGATGATGGCCTCAGTGACTTCAGTGTAGTCAGAGGAGGCGACGCTATCTCTTAGAACCACTATCCCTGCCTTGCCTTTATCAAACTCTCCGAATTTCGTGAAGGGCTCCAGAATTATCCCTTCCCCGATGACCTCAGCTTCACTAGTGGCCACCTTTTGCCTCTTGGGTGGTGGTGCTCCGGAAGTACCAGCTTCCTGCTCATTGCCCCCTTTGTTCACTTCTTCTTCTCCTGTAGCAGACGAGTCCGACTCCATCTGCGAAAACATAGGCCAGACCTCAAGATTAGCCCTCCACTCCAGAAATGGCCTGGATTCATGAACGTAGGGCGCAGACCTATTTCTCTTTCTTTTATTTGAGATAATTTCCCGTGGGTCATAAGCCCAACTCTCCCCTAATTTCAGGTCCATGTTCTGCAACATTTTTTCAACAATCGGGAGGGCATATCTAGAATTTACAACAAAGGGGCCAATATTATCGGGGAGCTTCAGGATGTAGCCTTTCTTAGCGGGGACGAAATGAAGCTGGTCAGCCTTGAGGGCTTGCCGGATGTACTCAAGGGCGTAGACTCGTCGGACAGGAAAAGCTGGGAGCTGGTAGGGGGCTACCTCGGCTCCATAGACACGGATTTCAGTATACTCTTCTGATAGGAACCAATCGCTGGTACACTGGTACTTCCCAGCCTGTAACCAGCGCTTCATCTCTGGGAAAACCCTAGGGGAAGGCACGTCGTGAATGATGGTATAGGCAATGGACATGAAGGTATTCACGAAATTGACATAACCTTCTCCCCTGGGGAGTTGGAAAACAGAGCAATTCCAGTCGAACACTGGCCTGGGCTGGGAATTTTCAGAATACATCCTGTCCAGCCCCAAATGATTAAACTTGTCCGCATGCTGGAACAGGAAGAGGTAGAACACCAACGAACAAAAACGAAACTTTCGGACCTTGGCTAGCTCCCGAAATTGGGTCCGGATGGTAAAAGACAGGAAACCTGGAATATCCAGTGTAACTCCATTCTGTATCATAAGCCACAAAAATCGAACACATACTGAAGAAATGTCTTCAGGGGTCCCTACTCCCAGGAGGCCGGCAATGAGGGATAGAACTGGTCGGACCTCTTCATTAAACAGACTCAATGGGAAAGGCTCAACGGAGGTAGGGCCGTCGCCTGATCAACGGTTATGGCAGCTATGAAGGCACGGCGGGCTTCCCTCGACAGTTTATTAAACTGTGCGAGCAAGGTTTCATCTTTGAAACTGAAGTAGGCATCGCTGGAAGGGAAACGGAGAGCCTGCCTTATAATATCGGGAGAAAGGGAGAAAATTATGTTACCCTGAGGGGAAATGAAAGCATCCTGATGTGAATCGTAGGAGTCTCTAAGCCAGACAATGAAATCGACACAAGAGTGAACTTGGGGGGTGATGTGGTGATAAAAGCCGGACGCGACGACTCGAAAACGATCAGCACTTTTACAGTGACGGCCAAACAGCAGGGGCTTGACATTTCATATGTCGAAAGGGTATTTCGGGTAACAGATACCCGCCTGTAAGTCACAAAGGGGTTCAAAACCAGGGGGGTTCCTAGACTCGTGGAGCTGGGGAGTTTCAGGTTCGTTCTTCTTGGGCGTTCCTCTCCCCATGGCAGTTATTCAACAAATCGGAAAAGAGAGAAAGGGAAAAACAATGAAAGAACGGAAAATGGATTACCTGAGCAGAGGGTGACAATGCTTGGGAAAGCGACGAGGGGAACCGTGACAGTGACTTGGACAAACCCGGCGTTCTTCCCTACTTGGTATTCGCCATAGAAAACTACCTGAAATGATTTACCAGAGAGAAATACGGAAGTTTTTACCATTCGGGAGGACTGTTTAGGTTAAAAGGTGAAAATGTAAGAGAACAGAGGGCAAGTGTCGTAAGGACACTGACACTGAGACACGTGGCGCGTGGGGATTGGGTAAATCAGGGTGTAGGTGAGCGCCTCGTGTCGGGTTAAAAGCTGGTACGGGCCTTAGTACCAGCTGCCCTAATAGACTTACCTTACCGTTATTCCATATGCGCTGTCCAATTTTTAACATGTAGGACTTCTCCTTTGCCGGACCAACACTTATCTTCCTCACCTGCGCGGGCCCACCTTAACTCCGCCACGAGACAGCGTCCCGCGGCCTATCCTCGTCATTCTATCTCTGCCGTGAAGTCTTACCAGGCAACGTGTCGGAAGTCCGCGGGGGTAAGGGCCTCGTCCCTTCCCCACGGCTTGACCCCCTCGGACTTACTTCGTGTGCTGTCATGTATAATCCGAGGCCTTTTCCAAGGTATGAGTTGACATGTAACGCCACGTCTCCATTACCTTTGTGTTAGATGTTCACTATTGTTCCGCCTCTCATCACTTAGTGCTATTTATCCATTGGTTTCAATATATGTGCGCTTCACCACCTTTTCTCTTTTCGGCCTGATTTGATTTAACACTTGCCACTTGATATAAAACTTTAATGTGACCTGTTCGTCCTTTAGGTACTTCCGTGGCTATTGCTAAGAATTGAACAACATTGGCTCCACCTGGGGACGGCACGTTTGTCCTCGAACGTGTCGAGAACTACGCAGACCGCCTGTAGATCTTCTTTGAACGACACTTTTCAGTTTCTAGAGCTTTGCCCTGTACAGACCTTCATGACATATGCATAATCTAGGATAAGCAAACGAAAAACAACAACTAATATACAATATAATACAGTCAGGCTTTTTCAGCCTTCTTCAGAATTGGAAATATGGTTTGAGGAATTGCCCGTTCACAGGGGCTTCCAACAGATCCCCCTGTAAATTCTGCAGCTTAAACGTATTGTTTCCTCCCTGCTCTGCAATCTTGAAGGGACCGAACCAAAGGGGGTCAAATTTACCGTGTTTGCCCTTGTCAGCTCTGCGTACATCCCACCTGAGCACTAAATCCCCCACCTGCAGCTTCCTATCTTTTGTGTGCTGGTCAAACAATTCTTTCATCCTCTCTTGATAATCCACCAGCTTCTGGTTCACCTGAATACGCGTTTCTTCCAGTTCAATCAACTGATTGATTCTTCTGGTCATGCCATCTGCTTCTTCCTGAGTCTCCTGCATGAAACGAGCCACAGGTAAAGCCAACTGTATGGGGAATACAGCTGCTCGTCCGTATACTAGTTCATAAGGCGACTTTCCTGTTGCCCTTTTACTGGTTATCCTGTTTGCCCATAGAGCAAACTTCAGTTGAGAGTCCCAATTTCTCTGGTTCTCATTTATTGTCTTCTTCAGTGCTCTGACCAGCGTTTTGTTAGATGACTCGGCAAGACCATTGCCCTGGGGGTAGTAAGCTGTGGAGTGACCCAGAGTGATGTTGTATTGTTGACAGAAATTCACCATCTTAGCAGATTTGAAAGCCTGAGCATTGTCTGTGACTATTCTGGCAGGACATCCAAACCTGGAGATGATGTTCTCTTCTAGGAATTTTATGACCACTGTATCTGTGGCATTTCGTGCGGGGATGGCCTCCACCCACTTCGTGAAGTAATCTGTAGCAGTCAAAATCCATTTGTGCTGCCCACTGGAGGGTGGGTGGATCTCACCTATGAAGTCAATACCCCATTGCTTGAAAGGTTCATCAACATGCATAGGAATCAGGGGTAGGGCTGCTAGCTTTTGTTTTTCAGCAAACTTTTGGCATTTGTCACAGGCTCTGACCCAGGTGAAGACATATCCAAATAGTTTAGGCCAGTAGAAACCAGCCTTCAAAATTTTCTGAGCTGTGCTCCTCCAGCTATAATGCCCTCCACAGATCCCCTCGTGGAATTCGGTTATGATGTTCCCTACCTCTCCTTCAATGAGACATAACAGTAGTATGCCTGAAGGATCTCTCCAATATAATTGACCATTAGCTACGGCATACTTCTGAGATTTAAGCCTCAAGGCTCTGTATTTGGACTTATCACAGCTGGGTGGGCAGCTGAGTGTCAGGAGGTATTCAACAATTTCTTTGTACCAGAGGCTAGTGAGGTACTTCATCTGTATTTTTTGAGTAGCCATTTCCACCTCTTGTCTCCCTGTCTGTTCCTCAGATGCTTCACCTGCGATCATGGATAAGTGGATGCCTAGAGCTTGGTGGTTCGATTCTGATAAAATCTTCGCTAGCCCCTGTCCTTTAATTAACTTGGTGGGTCTTATGTCCAGGTCATATTCTTGTATCTTCGCAATCCACCTGCCCCTTCTGCCTTCACTGTCTCCCTGCACTAGGATGTCCTTAACTGCTGCTGTGGGTACAAAAGCAGTCACATGAGATTGTAAAATGTACATGCGAAATGCTTTTAAGGACTTTACCAGGGCATAAGCTTGCTTCTCCAGGATGTTGTATTTTAGCTCTGCATCATGAAGGACTTGACTAAAGAAAGCAATGGGTTGCTCGTACCCATCTCCATTCTTCTGTAGGAGGACCCCTGCCACCG
>CM076579.1:565421041-565557985 GCA_034641835.2 Pinus albicaulis | reverse complement strand
TTCTGTTGAAAATGCAACAAGATGATGGAGCTTAGTGAAATGAAGTCGCCTTCACTAAGTGGGCCAGCAGGCTATTTTTGGCGCAAAGTCTATTTTTAGACATATGGATCATGGTCTATGAGTTGCAGGATGCTATTTATGGATGATTGGTCGAGTTGGTAAAAATAGATGGACCTCTATTTTTAGACATTGGGCGGTTTCTATTTTTAGACTGCCGGGCTAAAAATAGAAGAGTCAAATATTATTAACCCTTAATAATATTTAGACCATAAACATTATCTTATCCTCTTGGAGCACTTCAGTTTGATGCTTGGATGTGGCACATGCAGCTGACAGAAGGAAATACGCTTTTCCTAAGGGTTAGTTGAGCTATTGCATGGTTGACTTCAGTTAGAAATCATGTGGCAGAGTTTGGTGGAGTTGATGAGACAGTTGGTGGAGTTGTGTTCGGTTTAACTTAGTTGAACTAGTTGTATTTAGTCTAACTGAAAAATACACTAGTGATGAGTGTTGTGAATTAATTATTAATTAATTCACTAATTATTAACTCATAAATCAACTAAAGAACACATCAGTTAACTGCAATGCATGGACAGTTCAGTGGAGACCAGTGTTAGATGTGGGTGAAAGGGTGTGATTGACTATCAGTTGTGACCATGATTGTGCATGAGATTTGCACACACATTGATGGAGATTGCCAATGAGGATTGCGCAGTTGGAGCTAGTGGGATTCGAACTTGGATCTCATTCATTACTCACTTGGATTGCGCAGTAAAGGCAGGCAGACTTGTGGAGAATATTTGAACCCATGACTTGTTCAAATCTCAGTTAGTTTGTGTGTAACTTTTTGGAGATAGTACTGAGTACTTGTGAGGAGTATTGTGCTATGTATTGTTACATGTTCTCTATCATTATACTATACAGATAGTTGGGGGTTTTCAGCTATTGCTTTCCCCATTACATACTGTTTTGATATGTGTGCTTGATTATGTTTTAATGAGCACATGCGACTGCTTTCTATTTCCGCATATTGATGATCAATTGTAGAAGAGGTTATGTATTATGCATGAAGCTTAAATAGTGTGTAATCAGGATAATCTTGGTGAATAAATCAGAAAATTATTTAAATTTCTACATGGTATCGGAGCAGAATTGATCATCGGATCTATTATAGTGATTACAATTATTTTCGGTAGACATAGTCTGTAACGGGCCAAGTAGCCTCTGGATCCATCCTTTCTTTGAAAAGTGATATATCCAGTAAATGCCCTTACAGTCGATCTCTATGCTAGAAATAATTTGTTCTCACAGATCCAGAAGCAGCTGAGTTTTGAGCTTGGAATTCGAATTTGCAGCAGAATTTGGAATTCGAATTTGCAGTAGTTTTCTTGGTGCCAAAGTTGAAATGTCTTTCAACGGATTGTGACTGGAATATTCCCTTGAGGGCAGTTCAAATTATGTTGCATGGAAGGACCAGATGGAGGCAGTATTAGATGATAACGGGCTGAATGAGTTCATAGATGTTGAGATCCCAAAGCCTACTGATGCTGCTCAAGTTGAGGCTTGGCAAAAGAAGATGGCGAAATGTCGAAGGATTCTGTTGGAGGGCGTGAAGGATCACATTGTATCCAGCATGCATGGAAAAGATTCTCCATACTTGATGTGGAAAGCGTTGATAGATTTATTCCAAAGCAAGAGCGACCAGAGGAAGTTGGCGCTCAAGGATAAACTCAGACACATAAAGATGGAGAAAGGCGACAGTATGCTGAAGTACCTCACGAAGTTCATCCAATGCAGGGATGAGCTGGGAAGTGTGGGGGTGACTGTCGATGATGAGGAATTGGTGAGCTTGGCTCTCCTTGGTCTTTCGAAGAGTTGGCATGCCTATCAGGATTCTGTCAATGGTCGGGAGAAATTGCCAGGATGGGACCGACTTTGGTCGGATCTTGTGCAAGAAGAGATAAGGCGGAATACTAGAGACGGATCTTCATCAAAGGCATCTGATGAAGAAAATTGTGCTTTAGCTACCAAAGCAAAGAAGAGGAAGAGAAAGAAAGCTTCTCATTCCAGTGCAAAAGGCAAGAAGCAGGACATGTCTAAGGTGAAGTGTTTTCACTGTCACCAGCACGGACATTATGCCACAAATTGTCCACAGAAGAAGAAAAATAAGCAAGCTGCTGGATCTGCAGCGGGAGAGGCCTTAGCCTCGCAGTTTGAGCTGGATTTTTCGCTGATCGCATGCTTGGTCTCAAGTGTGATGGGATCAGTATGGTTCTTGGACAGTGGTGCGTCTTTTCACATGACTGGAGATCGAGATCTGTTTTCAAATCTAGATGAGAAAGATCTTGGAGTGCACATCGAGATGGGCGATGATGGTAGATACAGTGCGACCGGTATCAGTACCATTTCCTTTGAGAGGGAGTCTGGTAAACCCTTCGTATTGAAGGAAGTGATGCATGTTCCGGGATTGAAGAAGAATCTGATCTCTGTGGCGATGTTAGAAGACAAGGGGTATGATGTTGTCTTCAGCGAGGGAAAGGCTTTCCTGCGCAGTAAGACAACTGGAGAAACCCGGAAGATAGGGGTTCGAATCAAGAACCTTTATCAGCTGCAAGTAGATGGCTGCGCAGCAATGGCATGCAAGGCAGAAGGAGTGGTGAGCCGGGATGATGGCGAGCTGTGGCACCGGAGATTGGGCCACCTTCACCATGGCGCTTTGAAGATACTGCAGCAGATTTCTACTGGGCTTCCTAAGGGCACTCTTGTGCAGTCAGATCAGTGCAAGGGGTGTACCTTGGGAAAATTTTTGAAAGCCACCTTTCACGAGAAGGATAGTCGCGCCACGACGATCCTTGAGAGAATTCACACAGACGTGTGTGGACCTTTCTTAGTAGCTTCGACAGCAAAGCACAAGTACTATGTGATCTTTGTTGATGATTTTTCTCAGAAGTCCTGGATCTTCTTCATGCATAAGAAGAGCGAGACATACTCAAAGTTCTGTGAGTTCAAGGCGCTGGTGGAGAAGGAATCGGGGAAGCATGTGAAGGCTCTTCGGAGCGACAATGGTGGTGAATTCATCTTTGCTGAATTCAAGGACTTTTGCAGCACAGAAGGAATTCAGAGAGAGCTCATTGCACCTCATCACCCACAGCAAAATGGGGTTGCTGAGCGGAAGAACAGAATGATCGTGGGTGCTGCACGGGTGATGTTGCATGATCAGGGCCTACCCCTTCACTTGTGGGTGGAGGCATGCAATACTGCAGTATATGTGCAGAACTGTTGTCCTCACAAGATACTTGGCATGAGTACACTGGAGGAGGCGTTTTCTGGTAAGAGACCTGACATTTCCCATTTGAGGATTTTTGGTTCACCTATCTACATGCATGTGACGAAGGATGCCAGGAAGAAGCTGGAGCTGACCGCAGAGGTTGGGATATTTGTGGGGTACACTGATACACCCCACAATTATCGTGTGTATTTGCCAGATAGTCGCAAGACTGTTGTGCAACGGGATATCAAATTTCAGGAGGAGAAAACCATGAAGTGTTCGCTTGAGAGGGAGCCACACTTGCATGCAGATGAGGTGCTATTAGTTCCTAAGGATGAGCTTCCGGATGTGGATCAGCCACAAGAGGAAGTTCATGGAGTGGAAGAAACCACTCATGCAGCGCCAACCATTAGAGGGCGCAAGCGCACTACAGAAGCTGAGCGACTGGCTCAAGATGCAGAGAAGGTTGTAGGGCCATGGCCTGTATATGTAGAGATCCAAGGTTCAAATCCCCTTGGCTTGACTGTGCAATTGTCATGGAAAATTCCTCCAAGTGTAATGCAAATCCCATGCAAAACTGATCCTCCAACTGATAGCTATAGTCACCCTTTCTGCTACCTCTTTCACTGGTCTCCACTAAACTGATCATACACTGTAGTGAACTGATGTGTTCTTGAGTTGAATAATGAGTTACTAATTAATGAATTAAATAATATTTAATTCACTCCACTCCTAACTAATTGATTAGCTAGTTAAACTAATCTCAACTAGTTCAACTAAAATAAACAGAACACAACTCCACTATCTGTCTCATTAACTCCTCCAAAACTTCTGCCACTGAAGTCCAACTGAATTCAACCATGCAAGATGCCATCAAACCCTAGGAACCACGTGATTCCTCTGTCATTTGCATGAGCCACCTCCATGACTCGAACTGAAGTGCTCCAAGAGAGTAAACTGCTGTTTATAGTCAAAATATTATTAAGGGTAAATAATATTTGACTTCCATATTTTTAGGAGAGGCAGTCTAAAAATAGCCTAGGACCTAAAAATATGAGTCTCATCTATTTTTACCAACATGTCGCATGCTTCAAGAATCTCCAACTGGAATCTCTGAATCATGCTCCGTATGTCTAAAAATAGACTTTGCGCCAGAATTTGCCTGCGGGCCCACTTAGTGAAGGCGACTTCATTTCACTAAGCTCCATCATCTTGCTGCATTTTCAACACTCCCTCTCAGCAATATATGGATTATCTGCAACCCATATCCTGCCTCTATGGAATTCGAACTTGCTCCTGGTGAGCGCCTTCGTCGGGATGTCGGCATCCTGATCCTCCGTGGAACATATGAAAGCATCCTGATTCTCCACTAAACACAATCTCTGATATGATGGTACCTGATGTCGATGTGTTTGGATCTATCATGAAATACTGGATTAGCCGAGAGTTTAATGCAACTCTGGTTATCACAGTAAATCACTGTAGGCTCCAAATGCAACCCGAACAATCCAACGAGGATCTTCCTCATCAAAATAGCCTCGCATGCAGCCAAGCTAGCTGCCATGTACTCGGCCTCTGCTGAACTGAGTGCCATGGATCTCTACTTCTTGCTGTACCAGGAAACTGCTGTCGACCCAATGCTGAAAACTCCTCCAGAAGTGCTCTTCCGGTCCGTTGGGCTCCCTGCCCAATCTGCATCAGTGGAACCAGAAAGTTTCACTCCATCCTCCTGTCTGTACCATAGACCATATCCCGATGTGCCTCTGATATAGCGCAATACATGCTTGCCCGCCTTCCAAAAGAGCTTGGTAGGCTTAACCATAGCTTGCGAAAGCTGGTTAATTGCATAGCATATATCGGGTCGTGTATTGACCAGATACATAAGCGACCCCACCAACTGTCGATAGACAGTGGCATCCACTACCTCCGCTGAAGTAGCATCCTCCTTCCTCCAACCACCAGGAAGAGGAGTGTCAACAGGTTTGCAGCCTTGCATGTTGAACCTCTCCAGAATCTCCCGAGCATACTTGCCCTGAGAAACAAACAGTCCTCCACTGCGCTGCCAAATCTCCAATCCCAGGAAATAATGAAGGATGCACAGGTCCTTCATCTCAAACTCTCGTGCAAGATCCTCCTTGCATGAAAGTATCAACTGCTCGTCGCCAGTCAAAATCAGATCATCTACATACAGTACGATGATCAACAGCTTCCCCTCCACCACAATCTGGTACAGGTTTGGATCCGCCTCACTCTTGGAGAATCAAAGCCCGGTGAAGTAGCTGTCTATCCGAGTGTACCAAGCACGAGGTGCTTGCTTCAGCCCATACAGTGCTCTCTTGAGTCGGCACACATGCGACTCACTGCTGAAGATCTCAAAACCTTCAGGCTGCTCTATGTACACCTCTTTCTCAATAACTCCATTGAGGAACGCAGTCTTCACATCCATCTGATGAATGTGCCACCCCATCTGCGCTGAGAGAGCAAGGATCGTCCGTATGGAAGAGTACCTTGCGACGGGTGCAAAAGTCTCCTCATAGTCAATCCCCTCGATCTGTGAAAAGCCACGGGCGACAAATCTCGCCTTGTACTTCTCCACACTCCCGTCAGCCGCCTGCTTCACCTTGCAGATCCATCGCGAACCCACCACTGATTTCCCAACCGGTCTTGGGACAATCTCCCATGCACTGTTCCTGACGATCGAATCATATTCTTCGATCATGGCATCAACCCATGCAGGTTCCTCCACAACTTCCTCAAAAGAGGATGGCTCCGTCACAACACATTGACTCACAAGAGCCATGTATCCAGTGTACCGATCCGGTGACTGCCTCTGTCTGCGCTGTGCTGTAGGTGGTCCTACAACCTTCTCTGCATCCCGAGCCAGTCGCTCAACTTCTGTAGTGCGCATGCGCCCTCTGATGGTTGGCGCTACATGGGTGGTTTCTTCCACCTCCTGAACCTCCTCTTGTGGCTGATCCACATCCGGAAGCTCCTCCTTAGGAACTAACAGCTCCTCATCTGCATGCAAGTGTAGCTCCCTCTCCAGCGAACACTGCATGGCTTTCTCCTCCTGAAATTTTATATCCCGTCGCACAACAGTCTTGCGACTGTCTGGCACATACACTCGATAGTTATGAGGTGTATCATTGTACCCCACAAATATTCCAACTTCAGCAGTTGGATCCAGCTTCCTTCTTGCATCCTTCGTCACATGCATGTAGACAGGAGATCCGAAAATCCGCAAATGGGAAATATCAGGCCTCTTGCCAGAATAAGCCTCCTCTGTTGTACTCATGCCAAGAACCTTGTGAGGACAACGGTTCTGCACATACACTGCTGTATTGCATGCCTCAGCCCACAAGTGAAGGGGTAGGCCCTGATCATGCAACATCGCCGGTGCAGCACCCACGATCTGTTCGTCCTTTAGGTACTTTCGTGGCTATTGCTAAGGATTGAACAACACTTGGGACAATCTCCATGCACTGTTCCTGATGATCGAATCATATTCTTCGATCATGGCATCAGCCCATGCAGGTTCCTCCATAGCTTCCTCAAAAGAGGATGGCTCCATCACAACACATTGACTCACAAGAGCCATGTATCCAGTGTACCGATCCGGTGACTGTCTCTATCTGCGCTGTGCTGTAGGTGGTCCTACAACCTTCTCTGCATCCCAAGCCAGTCGCTCAGCTTCTGTAGTGCGCATGCGCCCTCTGATGGTTGGCGCTGCCTGGGTGGTTTCTTCCACCTCCTGAACCTCCTCTTGTGGCTGATCCACATCCGGAAGCTCCTCCTTAGGAACTAACGGCTCCTCATCTGCATGCAAGTGTAGCTCCCTCTCAAGCGAACACTGCATGGCTTTCTCCTCCTGAAATTTTATATCCCGTCGCACAACAGTCTTGCGACTGTCTGGCACATACACCCGATAGTTGTGAGGTGTATCGGTGTACCCCACAAATATTCCAACTTCAGCAGTTGGATCCAGCTTCCTTCTCGCATCCTTCGTCACATGCATGTAGACAGGAGATCCGAAAATCCGCAAATGGGAAATATCAGGCCTCTTGCCAGAATAAGCCTCCTCTGGTGTACTCATGCCAAGAACCTTGTGAGGACAACGGTTATGCACATACACTGCTGTATTGCATGCCTCAGCCCACAAGTGAAGGGGTAGGCCCTGATCATGCAACATCGCCCGTGCAGCACCCACGATCGTTCTGTTCTTCCGCTCGGCCACCCCGTTCTGCTGTGGGTTATGGGGTGCGATGAGCTCTCTCCGAATCCCTTCTGCGCTGCAGAACTCCTTGAATTCAGCCGAGATGAATTCACCACCGTTATCACTCCTTAGAGCAATCACCTTCTTCCCAGACTCCTTCTCGACCAGTGCTTTAAACTCACAGAACTTCGCGAATGTATCGCTCTTCTTCGACATGAAGAAGATCCAGCACTTTCGAGAGAAATCATCAGCAAAGATCACATAATACCTGTGCTTTGCTGTCGAAGCAACTGAGAAAGGACCACACACGTCTGTGTGAACTCTCTCAAGGATCGTCGTGGCGCGACTATCCTTCTCGTGAAAGGTGGCTTTCACATATTTCCCTAAAGTACACCCCTTGCACTGATCTGACTGCGCAAGAGTGCCCTTAGGAAGTCCAGTAGAAATCTGCTGCAGAATCTTCAAAGCTCCATGGTGAAGGTGGCCCAATCTCCTGTGCCACAGTTCGCCCTCATCATCCCGACTCACCACTTCTCCCGCCTTGCATGCCATAGTTGCGCAGTCATCTACCTGCAACTGATAAAGGTTCTGAGTTCGAACCCCTATCTTCCAGGTCTCTCCAGTAGTCTTACTGCGCAGGAAGGCTTTTCCTTCGTTGAAGACCACATCATAACCCTTATCCTCCAACATCGCTACTGAAATCAGGTTCTTCTTCAATCCGGGTACATGCATGACATCCTTTAGTACAAAGGGTTTACCAGACTCCCTCTGAAAGGATACGGTACCGATACCAGTCGCACTGTATCTACCATCATCGCCCATCTCGATGTGCACACCCAAATCCTTGTCCTCCAGATCTGAGAACAACTCCCGATCTCCCGTCATATGAAATGACGCACCGTTGTCCAAGAACCACACCGATCCCATCACACTTGAAACCAAGCATGCGATCAGTGAAAATTCAAGCTCGAACTGTGAAGCCAAAGCCTCTCCATCTGCAGATCTTCCCTCTTGCTTGTTCTTCTTCTTCTTTGGACAATTGGTAGCATAATGTCCGTGATCATGGCAGTGAAAACACTTCACTTTCGCCATATCTTGCTTCTTGCCCTTAGCACCAGAATGAGAGGTTTTCTTACCCTTCCCCTTCTTTGCTTTGGACACCAAAGCGCAGTTTTCTTCATCAGCTCCCTTTGATGAAGATCCATCTCGAGTAGTCCTCCTTATCTCCTCCTGCATGAGATGCGCCCAAAGGCGCTCCCATCCCGGCAGCTTCTCCCGACCATTGACACTATCTTGATATGAGTGCCAAGCCTTCGGAAGACCAAGGAGAGCCAGGTCGACCATGTCCTCATCTTCGACAGTCACCCCCACACTTCCCAGCTCATCTCTGCACTGAGTGAACTTCGTGAGGTATTTGGCGATATTGTCGCCTTTCTCCATCTCGGTTCCCCGAGCTTATTCCTTGAGTGCCGGTGCCTTCCTTTGGTCGCTCTTACTCTGGAATATATCTGTCAAAGCTTTCCACATTAAATATGGAGAAGCCTTTCCATGCAGGCTGGATACAATATGATCCTTGACGCCCTCCAACAGGATCCTTTGACATTTCGCCATCTTCTTTTGCCATGCTTCGACTTTAGCAGGATCAGTGGGCTTTTGGACATCCGTATCTATGAACTCCTTTAGACCATTATCTTCTAATACTGCCTCCATGTGATCCTTCCATGCAACATAATTCGAACTGCCTTCAAGAGCATATTCGAGTCGCAAACCTTTGAAAGACATTTTCAACACTGGCACCAAGAAAACAAAACTGCTGCAAAACTGTACATCCCTCAAAGCCTGCTCGCTCTGTATCGTGAGAACAAATTATTTCCAGTACGTAGATCGATCGCAAGGCGTTTACCGTACCTTTCACTCTCCGAAGAAAGATGAATCTGGAGGCTACCTGGCTCGCATGCAGACTCTGTCTACCGAAATAAGTTTGTAATCACTGTGATGATCAATCTCTGCCTCAATAGCTCCGATACCATGCAGAAATTTTCTGAATAATAATTAATTATCCACCGAGACTATCCTGATCACATACAATTCGAATTTATATGCAACACATAATCTCTTCCATTCAACTCAACTCAGATCATCACACACATAAATAAAATCAAGCGACAACACATCAATTCATCATACACATTAACACAATATGTAATGTGGGAAAGTTTATACCGAAACCCCGTTACCTATTGTGTATATTATAATGGAGAAATCAAGTAACTAACTCGCACAATACTCCTCACAAGTACTCGCACTTTCTTTCTGTTGTCAGCAATTTCATTACCCGCTCAGCTTTGAACAAAGTACTCACCAAAACTCACCGCCAATTGCCTCGCCTTCATTAAAAGCAAAGCCAATGCTATGGGATGGCCTCTTTACATAGATAAAACCACCACCGAATCGCGCAATCCTCTGCGGGGCTTACTCCACCTATCCGTGTGTTGCACATAGAATGATAGTCGTCAACCGATAGCTAACTCCACCCTTTCATCTATCTCTTTCACTGGTCTCCACTGAACTGATCATGCACTGTAGTGAACCGATGTGTTCCTGAGTTGAATAATGAGTTACTAATTAATGAATTAAATAATATTTAATTCACTCCACTCATAACTAATTGATTATCTAGTTAAACTAATCTCAACTAGTTCAATTAAAATAAACAGAACACAACTCCACTATCTGTCTCATTAACTCCTCCAAACTTCTGCCACTGAAGTCCAACTGAAGTCAACCATGCATGATGACATCAAACCCTTGGGAGCCACGTGATTCCTCTATCAGATGCATGAGCCACTTCCTAGGCTCGAACTGAAGTGCTCCAAGAGAGTAAACTGAAGTTTAGAGTCCAAATATTATTAAGGGTAAATAATATTTGACTTCCCTATTTTAAGGAGAGGCAGTCTAAAAATAGACTTCGACCTATAGGTCCAAAAAATAGAGGTCCATCTATTTTTACCAACATGACCAATACTCCAAGAATAACATACTGCAATCCCCGGAATGCTCCATATGTCTAAAAATAGACATAGTCTAAAAATAGACTTTGCGCCAGAATTTGCCTGCGGGCCCACTTAGTGAAGGCGACTTCATTTCACTAAGCTCCATCATCTTGCTGCATTTTCAACAAGTAATTTGTATCTCTTCAAGTTCTTGCTTATTCTTGCTATTAAGAAATTTGATTAGTTCTAGGGCCTACTCAGGTTTGGCTCCTATTTCATCCTTTGTTTTCTGAACCTCCACTTGTGCCGCCTTCAATAAATCCCTTTGCTCATAAATCACCTGTATTGATGGCTTCCATGGTTTTACTCCATAACTTTTTCTTCACATAAGATATTGGCTCTTTCAAGGTTAAATCCTTTTGTAGATTCTTTAACTCAATATTTAACCCGTTAGCCCTTTTTTCATGAGTTTTGGAATTGATTTAGGCTAGCTTCTTAGTATCTTCAAGATTTTCAATCACTTTCTTCAACCTATCGATTTTATTGGTTTGAAGTGACATTTCCTCCATGGCTTTAACTAGTTTACTAGCCTCATCTGTTGGCTGCACTATTGATGTAGATGACTCTGTAGCTGAAGTAGTGGATGAGGTTACTGGCACTACATTAACGAGTGGTACTTTTGGTGCCAAATATTCTGCAAGAGTTGAAGGCACAACTGTAGTAACCATGGGAATTACTGTAGGATTTTCTTGTGATTTTGTAAATTCTCTTTCATGGACAAGCTTGTCCATTTGGATTTCCATTTCTTGTATTTGTGTTGTCAATTGTAAAATTCTGTTCATCATATCATCTTTCTGGCTTTGCTCTTGCACTATTTATTTGGCTTATGGATGTTTAGTTGGTGGAAGCTTGAGTTGTTTCCTCAGTGCTGCAATATCATCATTATTTTTCTTCACTAACTCTTCTGCTGCTTTGACATTGGCAGGATCATATCCTACTTGAATAACCAACTCTTCTAAAGACTTGATCCTAAGATATTTAGCATATGAGGAAGCCTTGTCAACTTTAATTTGATCTCTCATATTTATTATTGTATTTTGGAGCTTGTGGACACTCATGGCCTTTGTAGTTATGGTAGAATATAACATCTCAAAAGTTTGCCTGTGAAATTCAATTTGATCTAGTGCATGGATACTTTCTATTGGTACTTCAAGATCAAATTTTTTGTAATATGCCACTTTTTTTGGAGTCTTGACTATTGGTTGAAGCACTGACATAATTAAATTATTTTTTGAATAATCAAAAGCTGATAGAAGTCTGTTTTGGATACCTGGTGTTTGTTTCAAATACAGAAAATAGATCTCATTTTTTATTTCTTCATTCTTTGTCTTTATCTGCTTATATTTCTCTCTGATGTCAAGATCTTTATCCTTTGCTGGCTGTGAGGAGGATGCCTCCATACTCTACTGTTTCTCTATTACCTGTGTGTTTGAATTATTAGGATGTTCTTCATTTAGGATCTCTGTGGCTCGCTCATTTGTAATAACTGTAGCTGCATCTATGTTTGTCTCTAGAACATCTGTTTCTTCCACTTATATGGTCACTTTTTCTTTATCAAATGAATTGATATTAGGCTTTTTGTTATAACTGATTTTAAACCTAGTCTCAGTGGTTATCTTAGCAGTGTAATTACCTTCTTCTATGCCTCTCTTAGTAGTTTTTTCTCCTTGATTTACAACTTCCAAGGTGTGACTAGTATCACCCTGTCTTACTGCTTCAATCAAGGTATTTTCTAACCACTTTATTTGATTAACATACTTTTAAATCTCTAGTCTTTTGTCATGAATATAAGGTGTCAGTTTTCGCTTAACCCTCATTTTGCTGAGAATTCCCTGTTGATCATAATTCCATAAAAAGCTAAACTTAAATTTGTACTCTATTAACTATTTTGCTGCTTCTAATGCTGCATCTCCGTGATTACAAATGAAGGGCCCTATCTAATTTTTCAACTTGAATTGGGTCCTCTTCTTGGCTGCCAAAAAATTGATTGAATCTGAATTGAGGATTTGCCTGATGTACTCCAAGAAAAAAAATATTATTGGCACATACTTGGGTAGTTTATAGGGTAAAATATTAGACCCAAAAACTATGATTTTTGTATGGTTCTGATATAAGTACCAATCTCCAGTTCTATTTTTCTCTGATAGTTGTAGAACTTTCATTATTTCATCACTCATACTTGGCTAGACTGTGTTTGTTAACATGTTTATCAATGGATGAATAAAGTAATCTGTAAACTTTGCATAACTGAACTCTGTGGACTCTTTTCTCATCAAAGAGTCCAAAATATGAATGAAATTGGTTTCTCTTCTATATCAAGCTTCTGAAGTGTTATTGGAAACTTGTCTGCTTGGAAATATAATAACATATGGAAAATAAATAATGTATACCTAGATACTCCTTCAGTTGGCAATTTGACAAGCTAATCATGGATATTATCAGCTATATATTTAGCATAATTGAAAATGACATAAGGAGGCTGTCCTCGTGCAAATGTACATAGAAAACCTAGGATAGACTCATTTTTAAAATACCCTAGGATAAAGAACAACGTGGATATGACATGCCTAGACCCTTCAGGAAATTTTGAAGTAGAGTAAGGAGGATTTATTTGTGGAATTTCAACATGTAAAGGCATGAATACTTGAAAAATTTGGAACCTTTTTGGAAAGTCTAGACCAATGTACAACTTTGTGAGTGCTTCTATGGATAGAGGAATAGCTTTGGGATCTGGCTTGAGCTGTAGCATCTGGTTTATTGACTCAGCAATAATTGTGAATAGTACTTCTTTATTTTCATTTACCATTGCTCTTTTTTCTGGTGAATAATAGGTCTGACACATCCTAATAACCTCTGGAAATTGATGAGTGAGTGGGACAACATATTTGGGTAGGTTTGATTCCCAAATTTGGACTTCTTCCAATTGATCCAATGAATTTTCATAACTCCAGTAGTGGAGGTCTAACAAATTAAATTCTATGACTGGATCTGCTATTTTGTAATTCACATCTGCTAAGGGTGTATGTTCAAGGTCTACAATAGGAGGTTGTAGAGGATTTACAGTAATTTCATTCTTGGAAGACACTGTTGGATTTGATTTTGACATTTTTTAGATTTTATGGATAATTGAAACTCTGTATTTGGACTTTTTTGAACTCTTTTGTAAGTTTAAATTGTTTACATAAGTGTTTTTGACTTTGACAGAGGTTATTTAAACATAAATAGGCATAAAATTGGTTTTTTCTTGGGTTTCAACCTTCAATTTTGACTTTTAAACTGGATTTCAGAGTTTCACAGGTACAAGAAATGATAAAACCAAGGTTTTAATGCTTTTTTCGGATAATATTGGATTGAAATTGGTTCAAATTGGGCATAGAAGGATTACGGTTACCTGCAAAGGGTTTCTGGATAAATTCAGAGTTTTTTTAGGGTCTGCAAAGGCTAAAAATATTTCATTTTCTTTAAAAAACAGACATAATATTGAAAGAGGTGTTTTTCAGGGTTTTTGCAATGAATTTGTTCATTTTGGGCAGCTAAAAGGGTCTTTATTTGGGTAAATAGGCTTCACTAATCTTAATTTCTTGGAAATTCCTTTTCAAATGATAAACATGTCATTTTTCATGAAGAATACATGTTTATGCAAGTATTTTGGTCTTTAAACTGGGTTTTGAGGTGTCAGACAGGTTTTGATAGCTTTGAAGGTCTCTAGAAGTCGATCTGAACGATTCCAGTAGTCTTTGACAGCAAATGCAGTTACTTTCTGGTTCTCTAGGCTTGAAACCAGTACAGATCTTTGTTTCTCAGTCAGAGGATAAATTCATACAAATAATGCAGAAAGGGATTAATGGGCGCAATATGAAGGTTATATAACGTTTTACGTTTAATGCGAATTAACTTGAAATGCAGGTCATATCAGAGCATAAGGTGGTTTTGGCACGTGAGGTAGAAAGCCATAGGCGGTTATCGCACAGGAATTGGGCAGTAAATGGTATTGTGGGATCGAATGCGATCCAATGAAATGTTGCTGTGTGGAGGAGAGATAAGGGTAGAAAACAACCCATTTCGCAAAGTTTGAAATGAGTTTAGATTGCGTAGTTTAAAATGTGATATGTCTTTTTGGTCATCAGATCAGAGGATATGCATGCAAACAGTGGAGATTAGATTAGGAGTTGCTCGACAGTGGGGCGTGGGGCCCTGGATTTATATTTATGCGGTGGGATAGTTTTAAACGTTAAAAATATATGTTTATAACGTAAAAAACAATGTATTATTAGTTGGCGGGGTAATATTACATGGTAAATAAAACCTTTACAAATGTTTTATAACCATTGGGTGGCAGGTTTTAAAATGACATATTTTAACCTATGGGGATATGGCGGGGTTTATATTTCGACACATGGGGAATATAAACCATAGATTAAAATAAAATAATGGGTTTTTTGGATATTTTATTTAGAAATGAATTAATAAAATATACGGGAAGAGGTTTTTTATAGGGAATTAATACTTTATGTTAAAAAATTAATATGAAATGAGATAAAAATACATAGAAATAAACTAAGTAAAGTGTGTAAAATAGGCATTTTAGCATAGAAATTATCCCATTTTGATATTTACACATAAACTTAGAATAACATGTATTTTGTGGTTTTTTGAGTGTTTTTGGATGAAATGAAATTAATTATGAGGGAATTTTACTTTTCTAAGAAAAAAATGTGTTTTACTTAGGAAAATGGATTATATTTTTGGAAGAGGGTGAATATGCTGAGGAAATGGATTTTATGAAGGGAATCCAGTATTTTTAACCAATCAGTTATCAAGCCTTGGGTCCGGTCCCAACAAAAGTCAAAGAAATGCTCTAAGCCTCTTTAACTGAAGATTTAGAATGCCAGATCATTATGAGGGAAGGGAAATTAGTAATTTACTTGATGATGCTTTATTACATGCCTTGCACAACTGATTTCTACCTACCCATCATTATTCTAACATATTTTACTTCATTTGCATGGGTGCATTTAAGCTTGCAACCCTAAATCCATTTTTATTTTAAAGCATAAATCTATCTAAGTCTAACCTTATTTCATCAGAGGGCTCAGATTAAACTGTTGAGCTCCTCATTTATTCTCTATCTATCTACTGATTTGTCAAGTTTAAATTGTTTGACATATCTTTATTCTCTATATAAAACTTGAATTTCAAAGCATGAAAAGTTAAGATTAAGCTATTTAATTGATCATGGATTATGACATTCTGAACAATCTGCACATAATCATTATTCTTGCAGTAAAAGTAAATAGTAGTGGCATTTTGACTTGCTCACTTTCATGTCTTATTTTTATCTCTTTTTTCTTTTGGGGTCCATTTTTATTCTTTTTTATCTTTTCTTTTCAAAGTCCTTTGATCTTTCTTTTAGGAATTTTACCCTCTTTTCATTTTTTATTATTTTCAAAAATATGGGAAAACAACTTGCAGAAAGCGAGGTATGTACATATTTAAAAGACTATCAAAGTCAATTCAAAAATTATGAACCCTATTATTATAGGACCCTAACAGTGGCTCCACTTGGGGATGACATTTCCTGGTGAAATGTCAAGAAATTTAAGACTAGTAGCCTTTGAATTTTAACTGTGATGACCTTGTAAGTGTCTTTTGATCTCTGTAATTATTTCATACTTATGATATTTTACCTCTCAAAGCTCAGGGCCTTCTCTCTGGGCTTCAACTATGTTAGGAAAACATCCAATCCAATCTAAAATCTTCAATGTATATATACAATAGTCAAAGTAAATAAAACTAACTATTTTTTATCTCTGAGGAGTAGTAGTGCTTCGGCATTTTTCCATTGACTGGTCCACTTAGAAGATCTAATCCATCCATTTCTTTCAGAAAGAAAGCATTGTTACCTTTGTAACCATAAATAACACAAGGTCATTTCCATAAAAAAACAAATTTTCCATGTTTACCTTTTTCTTCTCTTCTTGAATTCCATTTTAACACTTTGTCTCCAATGTAGAAATCATCTTCCTTACTCTTTTTATAAAAAAATTTCTTGATCTTATCCTGGATAACTTGAGATTAAGATAAACCTCTTCTCTTGTTTGGTGCAAGTGAATGTTTTGGTTAATCCTTCTTTGGATGTCATTTGTCTCAACATGTAATTCTTGGATTATCTTCATTACTGGTACTCCTAAGGAAGATGGAAAAACAACATCCATTCCATAGACAAGCTAGTAAGGGGATGTACCAATATATTTTTTGGTGGTAAGTCTATCTGCCCATAAGGCATTAACTCACTTCTTGTTCCAAGTATTTTTGTTATCTTCTAGTAACTTCTTGATGATATTTACAAGGCTCTTATTTGAATATTCAGCAAGGTCATTACCTTGAGGGTAATATGCAGTAGAATGGCCTAGGGTAATGTGATATTTATGGCAAAAGTCAATCATTTTTTTAGATTTGAATGTAGCTGCATTGTCAGTAATAACATTTTGGGGACATCCAGATCTTGAAAGTATGTTTCTTTCTAAAAAGGAGATAATGACAGTGTCAGTGGCTTGCTTAGAGGGTATGGCTTCGATCCACTTGGTAAAATAGTCAGTGGTTGTCAGAATCCACTTGTGTTGGGATGATGATGGAGGGTGAATTTCACCAATGAAGTCAAGACCCCATTGTTGAAATGGAATTTCTGTTGAGATAGGTTTTAAGGGCAATGGTAAGAGATTTTTCTTTCCCTCAAATATTTGACACTTGTGACAGGAGGTCACATACCTTTTTACATCTTCAAACAAGGTCGGCTAGTAAAAACTAGCTCTCAGTATTTTGTCTGTAGTAGTCTTCTAGTAGAGATTTCCCCCACAGTCACCTGCATGAAATTATTCTAATATTTTGTTAGCTTCTTATTTTAGCAAACAATTTAAAAAAATTCCACTATGATCCTTCCAAAAAAGTACATTGTCTAACATACAAAATCTTACTGTCTTTAGCTTTAAGAATCTAGCTTTTGTTCTTGATAATCTAGGAGGAGCTTGTAAGTTTAGCAATACAAATATGATATCTACATACCATGGTGAGTCTGAAAAGGCTTCACTAATCTCTGGAGTCACCATCTCTTCCTGATCATTTACTTGGGCAATAAAATTTATGTCTAGGGCATGACAATTTGATTCAGCCATGAGTTTGGCTAAACGTGGACCTTTTATATGTTTAGTGGGTTTTATCTCTATGTCATATTCCAAAATTGTGGCAATCCACTTACCTCTTCTTCCACCAGGACCATCCTGAGTTAGAATGTCTTTTACTATTGCATTTGGGACATAGGGAATGATGTGAGAATAAAGAATGTACACTCTGAAATATTTTATGGCCTTTACCAAAGCTAGGGTCTGTTTCTCCACAATATTGTACTTCAAAGTGGCATCTCTAAGTGTTCTTCTAAAGAAAGCTATGGGTTGCTCATAACCCTAGTTATTTTTCTGCAGTAAAGCTACAACAATGGTGTGTTTTGAAGAAAATGAAAAAATGATGAAATCATTTTTAAATTTAGGACTTATAAGGACTGGAGTTTTGGTTAGGGCTTGTTTGATAGATCAAAAAGATTGCTTGGCCTCAATAGTCCATTTAAGAACCGAATATTTTTTAAGCATGTTGTTAAGCTCTCTGATTATTTCAGCTAAATTGGAGATAAATCTTCTTAAAAAGCTAATTTTACCTAGAAAGGCTTGTAACTCTTTTATGATCCTTGGAGGACTAATGTTAAGAATTGCTTCTATTCTGGCAGGGTCTATTCTAATTCTTTCCTTAGATATTATGTGTCCTAGAAACTTACCTTCTTCTAATCCAAATAAGGTTTTCTTAGGGTTTAAAGAGATGCCAAACTTTCTGTATTTAACAAAGACTTGTCTAAGATGATCCAAGTGTTCATAATCGGTCTTAGAAAATAAATTAATGTCATCTAAGTAAATCGCTAAAACTTCATGAATTTCCTTTGCAAAGGCTATATCCATAGCTCTTTGAAAGGTAGCTCCTGCGTTCATTAAACAAAAAGACATTTTTAAATACATAAAAGTTCCCAAAGGAGTAGTAAAAGTTGTTTTGTCTTGATTCTCTGGTTGGACTAAAATTTGGTTGTATCCTGAAAATCCATCTAAAAGTGAAATCCTAGAAGAACCAACCAACATTTTTAAAATTTGATCCATTTTTGGTAAAGGATAATTATCTTTTAAGATTACTTTGTTTAGGTTCTTAAAATAAACACATAATCTAATTTCTCTTGTCTTTTTTCTGGTTGGAACTAGATTAGAAACCCAATCAAAATATCTGATTGGTGTAATTATCTGTGCAACATACATTATTTTTACCTCTTTTTCAATCAAAGGCATCAAAACAGGGTTGATTCTTCTTAACTTTTGTTTAAACGACTTTTGGTCTTCTTTTATAGAGATTTTATGCTGTATTATGTTGGTGTCATAGGATTTTAGGTCCTCATAACTACAAGCAAAAACAACTTGAAATTCCTTGAAAAGAGAAATATATTTTTCTTTTTCTTATTGAGTCAAGGCTTTGGAAAGTTTAATCATCTCGGGTTTTAATCTTGGGCCTATGTTACATTCCTCAATATCAGATCTAAGTGGCTCCATTTTGGGCTTTCTAGCAACATTATTTGAGTCAAATAAATCTTCTAAGGGGGTTAAGCCTTTTGGTAAGAAATTATCTTTGAGATTTAATATATCAGATTCATCATCAATCATCTCGTCAATTTCTACTTTCTCTAAGTTATCTATATTTGATAGACTAAATTTAGTGGGTCTAGCAAACTTTATTTTATTTACATCTATATTATTCACATCAATTTCACTATCTAAATCCTGATCTAATGTATAGTCAGTGTCTATTTTAAAATTTTAAAATTCACCTTCATTATTCATAAAATGGTAAATTTGTTGATCTTGTGAGAAAATTTTCTGATATTTGAGGATATCTGGAATTATTGGTCTGTGTTTTACTTCTGCAGTATACTTATGATTGGGTTGGAAGGGAAAATTATAGGTACTAGCAAAAGTTGCTAAGGAGTGTGCCTGTGTGTTTTTCTTTCTTGGTATTGCAAAAAAATTGCACTCCAACAGTTCATCTATCAAACCTAATAAAATTTCTCTATATTGGCCTAATCTAGGATTATAAACAAAATATTATCCTTTTATCTGTTTTACAATCAACTTTGAATCTCCCATTATTGATATTAGTTTACCTCCTAAGTTTCTGATAATATGGAGTCCTAAAATTAGGGCTTCATACTCAGCCATATTGTTGGTGCATTTAAAATTCAGTCTGAAAGCACAACCTTCTGCATGATTATTTTCAATATTAGTTATCCAAACTCCTACTCCTGCTCCTGCTCCTAGATTGTTTACTAATCCATCAAAATCTAAATGCCATAAAGATTCTTGAAATATATTTTCATTGTTTGGTATTTTCTTTTTGTCCTTTAGTTCAGTTTT
Organism: Pinus albicaulis; assembly: GCA_034641835.2. NCBI lineage: Eukaryota > Viridiplantae > Streptophyta > Pinopsida > Pinales > Pinaceae > Pinus > Pinus albicaulis. The sequence goes on along the minus strand of CM076579.1, from coordinate 565,537,957 downwards.
TATTTCATTATTAGTTTCAAAGTTGCATAAAATGAATGAATCTAGGTCAGTAGGTGTAGCATAAATTGGGTAATTGAATGAATTTAGGCTTTTTTCTATACCTAATTTTAAACCTAGTCTCAGTGGTTGTCTCAGCAGTGTAATTACCTTCTTCTCTGCCTCCCTTAGTAGCTTTTTCTCCTTGATTTACATCTTCCAAGGTGTGACTAGTATCACCCTATCTTACTACTTCAATCAAGGTATTTTCTAACCACTCTATTTGATTAGCATACTTTTCAATCTCTAGTCTTTTGTCATGAATATAAGGTGTCAGTTTGCACTTAACCCTCATTTTGCTGAGAATTCCCTGTGGATCATAATTCTATAAAAATCTAAACTCAAATTTGTACTCTAGTAACTGTTTTGCTGCTTCTAATGCTGCATCTATGTGATTACAAATGAAGGGCCCTATCTAATTTTCAACTTGAATTGGGTCCTCTTCTTGGCTGCCAAAAAATTGATTGAATCTAAATTGAGGATTTGCCTGATGTACTCCAAGGAAAAAACTCCCATTGACACATACTTGGGTAGTTTATAGGGTAAAATATTAGACCCAAAAAATATGATTTCTATATGGTTCTGATATAAGTACCAATATCTAGTTCTAGTTTGCTCTGATAGCTGTAGAAATTTCTTTATTTCATCACTGATTCTTGGCTGGACTGTGTTTGTTAACATGTTTATCAATGGATGAATAAAGTAGACTGTAAACTCTGCATAACTAAACTCTATGGACTCTTTTCTGATCAAAGAAGTCCAAAATATGACTGAAAGTGGTTTCTCTTCTACATCAAGCTTTTGAAGTGTTATTGGAAACTTGTCTGCTTGGAAATATAAGAACATATGGAAAAGAAAGGATGTATACCTAAATACTCCTTCAGTTAGCAATTTGACAAGCTTATCATGGATATTATCAGCTATATATTCAGCATAATTGAAAATGACAGAAGGAGGTTGTCCTTGTGTAAAGGTAGATAGAAAACATAGGATTGACTCATCTGTATGCTCATCTATAAAATACCCTAGGATAAAGGACAACATGGATATGACATGCCTAGACCCTTAAGGAAATTTTGAAGTACAGTAAGGAGGATTGATTTGTGGAATTTCAACATGTAAAGGCATGAATACTTGAAAAATTTGGCACCTTTTGGGAAAGTCTAGACCAATGTACAACTTTATGAGTGCTTCTATGGATAAAGGAATAGCTTTGGGATCTGTCTTGAGCTGTAGCAACTGGTTTATTGACTTAGCAGAAATTGTGAACAATACTTCTTTATTTGCATTTACCATTGCTCTTTGTTCAGGTGAATAATAGGTCTTACACATCCTAATAACCTCTGGACATTGATAAGTGAGTGGGAAAACATATTTAGGTAGGTTTGATTCCCAAATTTGGACTTCTTCCACTTGATCCAATGAATTTTCATAACTCCTGCAGTAGAGGTCTAACAAATTAAATTCTATGACTAGATCTATTATTTTGTAATCCACATCTACTAAGGGTGTATGTTAAATGTCTACAATAGGAGGTTGTAGAGGATTTACAATCATTGTAGGCTTGGAAGACACTGCTGGATTTGATTTTGACATTTTTTAGACTTTATGGATAACTGAAACTCTGTATTTGGACTTTTTTGAACTCTTCTGTAAGTTTAAATTGTTTTCAGAAGTGTTTTTGACTTTGACAGAGGTTCTTTAAACATAAATAGGCATAAACTTGGCTTTTTCTTGGGTTTCAACCTTCAATTTTGACTTTTAAATTGGATTTCAGAGTTTCACAGGTACAAGAAATGATAAAACCAGGGTTTTAATGCTTTTTTCAGATAATATTGGACTGACATTTGTTCAAATTGGGCACAAAGGATTAGGGTTACCTACAAATGGTTTATGGATAAATTCAGAGTTTTTTCAGGGTTTGCAAAGGCTAAAAATATTTCATTTTCTTTAAAAAATAGACGTAGTATTGATAGAGGGGTTTTTCAGGGTTTTTGAAATGAATTTTTTCTTTTCGGGAAACTAAAAGGGTCTTTCTTTGGGTAAATAGGCTTCACTAATCTTAATTTCTTGGAAATTCCTTTTCAAATGATAAACAGGTCGTTTTACATGAAGTATACTTGTTTATGCAAGTATTTTGGTGTTTAAACTCGGTTTTGAGGTGTCGGACAGGTTCTGATAGCTTTGAAGGTCTCTGGAAGTCGAACTAAATGATTCCAGTAGTCTTTGAAAGCAAATGCAGTTACTTTTTGGTTCTCTAGGCTTTAAACCGTTGTACAGATCTTTGTTTCTCAGTCGGAGGATAAATGCATACAAATAATGCAGAGAGGGCTTAATGGGCGCAATATGAAGGTTATATAACATTTTAGGTTTAATGCGGATTAAATTTAAATGCAGGTCATATCAGAGCATAAGCTGGTTTTGGCGCATGAGGCAGAAAGCCATAGGCGGTTATCACGCGGGAATTGTGTGGTAAATGGTATTTTGGGATCGAATGCGATCCAATGAAACGTTGCCGCGTGGAGGAGAGATAAGGGTAGAAAACAACCCATTTTGAAAATTTTGAAATGAGTTTAGATCACACAGTTTAAAATGCGATATGTCTTTGTGGTCATAAGATCGTAGGATATGCATGCGAATAGTGGAGATTAGATTAGGAGTTGCTCGACAGTGGGGTGTGGGGCCTGGGCTTTGTATTTATGCGGCAAGATAGTTTTAAACATTAAAAATATATGTTTATAACGTAAAAAACAATGTATTATTATGGTTGGAGGGGTAATATTACATGCTAAATAAAACCTCTACAAATGTTTTATAACCATTGGGGGGCGAGATTTATAATATGACATATTTTAACCTATGGGGATATGGCAGGGTTTATATTTCAACACATGGGGAATATAAACCATAGGTTAAAATAAAATAATGGGGTTTTGGGATATTTTATTTAGAAATGAATTAATAAAATATACGGGAAGAGTTTTTTTATAGGGAATTAATACTTTATGTTCAAAAATTATTATGAAATGAAATGAAATGAGATGAAAATACATAGAAATAAACTAAGTAAAGTGTGTAAAATAAGCATTTTAGCATAGAAATGATCCCATTTTGATATTTGTGCATAAACTTAGGATAACATGTATTCTGTGGTTTTTTGAGTGTTTTTAGATGAAATGAAAATAATTATGAGGGGATTTTAATTTTCTAAGCAAAAAAGGTGTTTTACTTAGGAAAAGGGATTATATTTTTGGAAGAGGGTGAATATGTTGAGGAAATGGATTTTATCAAGGGAATCTAGTATTTTTAACGAATCAGTTATTAAGCCTTGGGTCCAGTCCCAACATAAGTCAGAGAAATGCTCTGAGCCTCTCTAACTGAATATTTTTAATGCTGGATCATTATGGGGGAAGGGAAATTAGTAATTTACTTGATCATGCTTTATTACATGCCTTTCACAACTACTTTCTACCTACCCATCATTATTCTAACATTTTTTACTTCATTTGCATGGGTGAATTTAAGCTTGCAACCCTAAATCCATTTTTCTTTTAAAGCATAAATCTATCTAAGTCTAACCTTATTTCATCAAAGGGCTCAGATTAAAATGTTGAGCTCCTCATTTATTCTCTATCTATCTACTGATTTGTCAAGTTTAAACTATTTAACATATCTTTATTCTCTATCTAAAACATGAATTTCAAAGCATGAAAAGTTAAGATTAAGCTATTTAACTGATCATGGATTATGGCATTTTGAACAATCTGCACATAATCATTATTATTGCAGTAAAAGCAAATAGTAGTGGCATTTTGACTTGCTCACTTTCATGTCTTATTTTTATCTCTTTTTTCTTTTGGGGTCCATTTTTATTCTTTTTGATATTTTATTTTCAAAGTCCTTTGATCTTTCTTTTAGGAATTTTACCCTCTTTTCATTTTTTATTATTTTAAAAAATATGGGAAAACAAATTGCAGAAAGCAAGGTATGTACATATTTACAAGACTATCAAATTCAATTCAAAAATTATGAACCCTATTATTATAGGACCCTAACATATAATAAAATACGTTTTAATTTATTCTATTGTGTTCTCCATTATTGCTGTGAAATGTTACACCACCTATTAAATATTATAATGAAGAGATGCAAAATCATAACAAATTCATCCAAACATGACATTAAAATGCACCAATAAAAATTTAGTTGATATGAATACTATTATAATATATGTGTCGACTTTTGATGAATAATGAATTTAAAAAAATCACAATAATTTCACTATCACAAGTCGATGTTTATAAAAAATAGAAAATTAACACCGGTGTGTGTGTATGATACTGTGCATTGGTGCGTTGATACGACCTATGAGCACCACACCAAATACCGATACCAATTAGAACTCTTGGTGCGTGTCACCAATAAATACACATCGGACAGATAGGCGTTGCATGCACTGATATGGTTTTCCTTTAACGCATTAGTACGTTTTTACACCTTAACAACCTGGGGCATGTAGACAACCCATATGCACCAGGCGGATAGAAGGTGCATGCATCGGTGCATTCATATTTGTAATAGATCAGTATTTTTTGCATTAAATGCCTCGGTGCTTTACAACTATAATCTGAATAACACTGGTGCATGCACCTTCTATCGAACCAGTGCGTATTTGTTGGTGAAACACACTGGGACATTGCATATGTAAATGCATAGGGGCTTCAGAAATTTGTTTTCCATCTCGGTGCTTGGTATGTTTACAACACCAGTGCGTACTGTTTAAAACGCACCGGTGCATTCACACATGAGGCGTGCACCGATAAGAAAACATGTACAAAAATGTAATATCCAAAAATGGGAATGCAGCAATGCACAAGCACAATACTGGAATAGAAGTAAGAAATCAACTCATAAAATGTGTTGAAAAACACACAGCCATAAAATGAATGTAACAACAGCAAAAAAGGAGCTCCTTTACATCATTCCAAGTGGGGAAAATGCATCATTTAGACCATAAAAACGTTATTTTCAGAAAATTGCAATATAATAGGGGAAAATAACGACCAGATCCCTTAGATTATGTAATTTGGGACTCACACCCATAAAATATTCAGAAACAAATCTCTTTTTCTTATTTCAACAGATCTCCCGGTCCTTATATGGCTTAAAAAACACTGAAATCCCATGACTTGACTAAACAGAAGTTTTCTGAAGCATGCACAATGTCATTTAAAGAGGGTTTCTGATACAATATGTTGAAAATATAATATCTGAATTTTATTTACTCAAATCATGGATAAAAATGGAGATCGAGCTCCTTTTACACATCAGAAAGATAACCTGGCAAGGGTTTCATGAAAGCACAAGTACACGATGCATACATATGCAGATCTGGATATGAAATAATGCAGTATGTTGAAGCACTGTGTATAAATAGCTAAAGAATACAAAAAATAGGGAGGATCCTTCTTATAAGTCTTTCCAGGAGAAGGGTTGGCCCTTTCCCTGAGAAAGCAAGACAAGATTGAGGGGATTGACCCTCACACTGCAAATCTGCAAGAAAGGACGTAGTTCCTACAAGGGAATGTGTTGTCGCTGATGGAAGTGCTTTGGCCAAGTGCCAAGATATGAAAATATGCTCCAAGATATTCCTTATTGATCTCCCAAAGGAATGGAGACTCCCTCCTTTGAAAGATGAGTGGAGGAAGTGGTGTTGTGAACCCTCACTGCAACACCCTACAACACAAATGTTATACTGCTGCAGAAATAATGCTATAGCTAAAGGAGGATGCTTGGACTCAAGCCTGGATGTGAGGCAAATCAGTACAATCTCCTTCAAGAGGCCTCTCAAGAAATGAGAAGGATTCCTAAACAAGAGATCCTTGTGCTAAGCAGCACAACAACTCTGCTAAACAACAAGAGAATGTAGAATAGTCTAAACAAACACATCAAATTATTATTCACAAGATATCTTGTATGGATGCCTTGCCCTACTTTTATACATGCGTGAGCCTTCTTGCCTTGCGCCCCATTCATTAGGGTTTCCTTCACCAAGGAATCTTCCTCCCACTATCTCTGTGTTGTCTCACAAGATGATCTCCACCTCCTATCCCAGCATTGTTGACTTGGTCAAACTTGACCTTGTCCACATGCAAAGGTCCCTGTTCACACTTGAGGGTGTGAAATCCAACTTTTATGTTGATCCCCTTTCATATTATGAGGGTTTTTATTCAGTTTTTTATTATGCATGGGCCTCCTTACCCATTTATTCATCTCCTAAGTGAAATTAGCAAAATTTAATATTCCAATTTGTTGCATGCAAATTTTGGAATATTATAGTCCTCCCCTCCCAAATGTTGCTTGTCCTCAAGCAACTACAAGGATAGAATTGAAGAGTCTCTCCTCCTCCTACTGTAGCATCCACATATGATGAACTCCTCCAAAGAATGAGATGTTGTCTCATCAATAAATCTCCATATTGCCCCTCCCAAGCATGCAAGTTAGCTAAATAGCTATCATCATGAATAAGTAGAGTACTCGAGAAGGCAATAAGGTGCTGTCCAAAGGTCCCTTGAGGAATGGAATCTGAAAATTTTTCATTCCCATGTGGATCCTCCATCCCCAAGCAATCATCCATACAAAATGAGTCACCTCCCAACATGGAAACTCCTAAAAATGCTCCTCCACCTTGAGCTCATGCAATGTAGGTGGGCTAAAAATATGAACATGGTAGAAATAGGAGCCTAACCCACATTATTCTCCTCTCCACCTATGATCAGTGTAGAGTGACTACTGATCTTGGGCTACAATACAATTGCCCTCAAGTGGCAAGATGAAGACTAGATCTCCAAGGATCTCCTCTCCAACGCTGTGAATCAAGCTAGCCCAAATCATTCCATATGTGATGGATAGGAAATCATCACCATATGGCATCCCATCAATCACATGGCCCACCTAAAAAAGAAACGAGTGTTTGGATGTGATGGCCATATCTCCCTCCATGCTCCCATTAGAACATGCAATGCAGAAAGTGTGGGAATCCTCATCCCAAAAGGACACTTCCAACCCATGTGTCTCTCTTCCAATCATGCTCTCAATAGAAATAAGAACAATTTCAGCAAATGAAATCATGATCAACATCAAAATGAGGGAAATAATGAAGGTTTCATGTGGTGCAGGAAAGTACCAATAGTTTCCCATGTAGTTACAACACAGTTTTCCTAACTGCTACTTCAAGAAATAGTATGGCAAGTTGTTTTTTAATACATGGATAATTATGTATGTTCTTACATCTACTAATGAATATTAAGTGGCTGGGTACATCAATTGAACATACATGGAAGGATAAAACACTTGCCCAAGGCCATATAAAATATGCTTGTCTCCATCATACAATTTGGCCCAATGTTGACCATGGAGCTCAATGAAAAGCTTGTCCTCTTGTGGAGCAATGCACTGAATAGGAATGGTAAGAATATGAAAATACTGTGTTAGACAATCAATGGATGCAAAAACAATATTCTTACCATGTGTTGAGAGTAATATGAGGCATATGTATATGAATAAATCCTCCATAGTGGTATAACACACTCCCATGAAGATGAATGAACCATATGCTACATGAAGATCACCCTTCTAATGCTTGGAAATCCAAGTTAAAAAGATCATATCTCTATAATAGATGCTTCCATCCACTACTCCATCAATCTCACTTCCTCCTTGTTCACCAAGTGCATCAATGGTGAAGTAATTTTGGGGACATCATCAATAACCCTAAGCTCCCAAGTGACAGCGCTGTTGGCCCATGCAAATAAGCTCCTGTCAACTCATAGCTCCTTTCTTTGACATGCTCCTTGTCAAAGACATCTCCCATAATGCTGCTACTCATAAGAAGTCCCTCCCAAAGTGGAAGTACCTCTTGAACATCTAAGGTCAAGGAGTAGCCCCTTTGCACCATGATAGTGCCATCTCCTACTCCTGCAACATCATGCAAAGTGTGAGAGCAAATCTGCCCTTGCTCTCCCAAGAAAAACCAAAGCAGCAAAAGTTTTTGCTGCCTCCCCATACCTCCATCATATAAATCATGTAGTGAAAACATGGTGATTTATATGAAGAATGTTATATCAACACAATGTGTCCATACACCTTTCTGCCCAATGATGCAAGTATCCTGCCACACCTTCTTCACCCTCATACCCTTAGAAAGAGGATGATGGCCAAACTATTTCAAGAGTAACCAACGCAGCCAAGCCTCATGCTGCCCAATATCATAGATTTGCAAGTAGATTTCCAACTTCTTGCTCATCATCCACACCCATCCATCCACATGTAGGTGCCTCCCATCATGTTCTCCCTTAAAACTCTCCCAAGGAAGACTACCATCCTCCCAAATCAAATTTATCCTCTTTCATTTCATGGGATGTTGAAATGCAACTCCTTGGAGATATTTTAGAGAAGACCTCTAATCAATGATCAACTTGAATCCATAAGGATCCAAGTGTGATGAGGGAAAAACCTCCTCAACTCTTTGAAGAACCTTGCACTCTATGATGTGTTGAAGTGCACCTCCAATGAGATCTCTCCATGAGACCTTCTCCTCATCAATGGCCTTCCAAAACCAATATGGTTCTGGATCTACTGCAGGTAGAAGTTTCTATTTGAGCTGGGGAGTGCTCATTGAGAAAGGGTCATCTAGAAAGGAGAAAATGTTTCTCACTTCAAGATGTCTACCATTTATCACTTCTTCCTCCATTGCTGCATGAATGAAGCTTCCATTTGAATGCCCCCATAAGGAATGGGTCCTCTTTTCTTCATTACTACTCTTGTACAGTGCAGTGCAATTATGTTGCTCTAAATCAGCAGTATGCAAAGATGTATATCCCTCCATAAGATTTTCTGAAATGACAAGAGATGGAAACTTAAGCATACCTTGGTGAAATTTGGAAGCTTCTTGTAGGGCTGCAAGAGTTTCTTCGTCATATGTGTTGGTTTCCCAAACTATTGAAGATGAAGGCTGCTCCTCCATGGTTATAACAATGCTGGTACATGCCTCTTCTATGGGTGGTGAGGGCTTCTCGTCCCCTTTGCCAAATTTCTTGATCAAACTTTGAGAGAACTCAACAAGAGTTGACACTCTTGCATGGCTCAAATGGCTGAACCACCAAGTGCTGCAATTTATACAACCTCTCTCTCTACTACTGGATGTAGTAGGAAGAAAGCCTCTAGCTTCATCACCCAAGCCTTTTCTGCACATGTGAGTGAGCCATCAAAAGTGGACAATAGGAATCTATTTCCTCTCATCATTCAATAGCTATAGGGTCTCCTTTCTTCCTCTAGCTGAATAAACTGTGGTAAAGCTAGAGTATCCTTGAAGGCTCTAGGTTTAGCTTTGTATTCAGCAAGGTATTCACTTATAATTTTAGATTCCAAGTGTTCTTCATGCTTCATGTCTTCTCCTCTTTGAGAATAGGAAGTGCATGGCCCTTCCTCTTCTTGAAACCCTCTAGGAGTTTCCTTGCATTTCTTCATCTGCTTAACCTCCTTGGGGAGGTTCTTCTTGGATATAAAAATTGATGAGATCAAGCTCATTCTATTCTTCATTCTGATCTGCTTCTTTTTCTTCTTATAGCATAATGGCTGAAACTCACAGGCTGAGCCAAGACTATGCTCTGATACCACTGTATTATCCCAAAATGGGAATGCAACAATGCAAAAGCATAATACTAGAATAGTAGTAAGAAATAAACTCATAAAATGTGTTGAAAAACACATATCCATCAAATTAATGTAACAAAAGCAAAAAAGGAGCTCCTTTACATCATTCCAAGTGGGGAAAATAAAACATTTAGACCATAAAAACATTATTTTCAGAAAATTGTGTTATAATAGGGGAAAATAACACTGGGATCCCTTAGCTTATGTAATTTTGGACTCACACCCAGAAAATATTCAAAAACAAATCTCTTTTGCTTATTTAAACAGATCTCCCGGTCCCTATATGGCTTAAAAAACACTGAAATCCCATGACTTGACTAAACATAAATTTTATGAAGCTTGCACAGTGTCATTTAAAGAAGGTTTCTGATAAAATATGTTGCAAATATAAAATATGGAGTTTATTTACTCAAATATAGGAGAAAAATTGAGATCTAGATCCTTTTACACATTAGAAAGATAACCCGGCAAGGGTTTCATGAAAGAATAAGTACAAGATGCATAGATTTACAGATCTGGATCTGAAATAATGCATTCTACTGAAGCACTGTGTATAAATAGCTGAAGAATACAAAAATGAAGGAGGATACTTCTTACAAGTATTTCCGGGAGAAGAGTTGGCCCTTTCCTTGAGAAAGCAAGACAAGATTGAGGGGATTGACCCTCACACTGCAAATCTGCAAGAAAGGACGCAGTTCCTGCAAGGGACTGCATTATAGCTGATGTAAGTGCTTTGGCCAAGTGCCAAGATATGAAAATATGCTCCAAGATCTTCCTTACTGATCTCCCAAAGGAATGGAGACTCCCTCCTTTGAAAAATGAGTGCAGGAAGTGGTGTTGTGAACCCTCACTGCAACACCCCGCAACATAACGTTATACTGCTACAAAAATAACACTATAGATGAAGGAGGATGCTTGTCTTGAAGCCTGGATGTGAGGCAAATCAATACAATCTCCTTCAAGAGGCCTCTCAAGAAAGGAGAATGATTCCTAAACAGGAGATCCTTGTGCTAAGCAACACAACAACTATGCTAAACAACAAGAGAATGCAGAATAGTCTAAATAGACACATCAAATTATCATTCACAAGATGTATTGCTATGGCTACCTTGCCCTCCTTTTATACATGTGTGAGCCTTCTTACCTTGGGTCCCACTCATTAGAGTTTCCTTCACTAATGAATCTTCCTCCCACTATCTCTGCGCTGTCTCACAAGATGATCTCCACCTCCTATCCCAACGCTGTTGACTTGGTCAAACTTGACCTTGTCCACATGCAAAGGTCCCTGTTCACACTTGAGAGTGTGAAATCCACCTTTCATGTTGATTCCCTTTCACATTATGAGGGGTTTTATTTAGGTTTTTATTATGCATGGGCCTCCTTACCCATTTATTCATCTCCTAAGTGAAATTAGCAAAATTTACTATTCCAATTTGCTGCATGCAAATTTTGGAATATTACAAAAAACCTTCGCCTGCCCAGTTTATTTTAGTTGTGTTGAAGTCCCATTAGCAGCTCCATCAATACCTCCATTACCAAAAATGGAAGTTGTAGCAATTTTTTTTTGGACAATTTTATCCAATTTATAACACTAAAAACCTCCTTTATAACCTCCACTAGAGGGTCTTTTCCTTGTAGTGGGTACACCTCCACTTGTAAGATCTACCTCTTTGCCTACAAGGTTGGTTGCTCCTAAAGTTTTATCTTTTGACCTCAAATTTGAGTCATATTTATTCAAGTCTAAGTCAGAATATTTCCTCTCAAAAGTATTTTTTGTTCCCATTAAGGTTGAAACATATTTTCCATTTTATGAGTTTTCATCTTTTGAGGGTGATCGTAAGGTCTGGTCAAATTTTTACAAAATTCAGAGCTTGGTTGATCAGTTCCAAATAACCTCTAAAAAGGCCTATATCGAGAACCAACAAGATAATTTGTTTGCTGATATACCTACTCTTACAACTACTCATACAACTGCTCCATCATCCTCCATTATCAATCCATCACTTCCTCTATAGTCATCTGCTCATTCAACACCTCTTGTTGTCATTTACATACAACCTTCTACATCAGTCATGGAAATATTTTCTCCTTTGATTTTACCACCACTACTTACTGATTTTCCTCATAATTAGGGTCAGATATTACCTTTGTTTGATGGGAAAACAAAGGTCACTGCTCAACAACATATAGTTAAAGTGATTGATTTCATTGATCTTGAGGAAATTGATAATGATGATGCCAAAATGCTCATAATAGCACAAAGTTTTTTAGGGGAAGTTAAGATATGGTTCCGTTCCCTAAAAAATTCTTCTATATCCAATCCACAACAATTATTAGACCTATTCCTAGCAAAGTGGGAAGATAAAAATATTCCTCTCCAAATTCTGGCCGAATATAATGCTTTCAAGAGAAATACTAATGAATATGTACAAGATTTCATAGAAATATTTAATAGGATATATGATTCTATCCCAGAAAAAATTAAGCCTCCTCTTGGCCTAACACTTCTTCATTATCCAGATGCTTTTGATCCAAATATGGCCTACCAATTGATGGAGAGAAATCCTACTACCCTTGAAGACATGCAAAGGAATGCAGTAATTTTTGAGGCAAATCTACTTATCAAAAAGGAAAAAATGAAATCAGAAAAGAGGGTTACTATGAAGGAATAGCCATCCACTTCATCTGAAGGTAAACTTGATACTTTGATTAAGACAATGGAGAAGATGTTGGATAATATGACCATCATAGATAGACAAGAAGAACCACAAATTAGAAATCCCAATTTCAGATGTCAACATCAACAACCTCAATAAAGGATCAAACAAAGAGAGAAGAGGGGTCAAGATCAACGAGGTCAACAGCAGATCCATGCTCCTTTTCAGAAAAATTATACAAAGGGCCCTGGTGAAGAAGAAGAAATCTCAGAAAAAAAATCATCTTTTTGAGGAAAACGAGCAACCCATTTTCTTGATTGATGAGGATGAATTTTTTGAAGAACATTATGTACCCAATGATCAAAAATATTTGATTTCTAATGATCATATGCTGGCAGTACAAACATAGGATTATCAAAGGGGTTATCGAAATGCCCTTAACCAAGTGCAAAGGTAACATGGTATGAGAAATAGGAATGTGCCAATAACATCAAATTAGAATAAAGAAAAAGGACTTGCTGTTATAAATAATGGAAAAAATAATGAAGCTTCCACTAGAAATCTGAAGAAAGAAAAAGAAATTCAAGCTAGAGGACAAAAAAAGGAGATCCCAATCAAAGAAAAAACTTGAAAATAAGGACTTACCATCTAAAGAGGTAGAAAAACATTCTTCTTTATTCATCCTTGAGAATGAAATTTCAAATCTTAAAGTCTCAATTCCATTGATTGAATTAATTACCAATACAAGTTTCAAGTAGCCAAAATGCTCAAGGTTGAAAAAATTTCTGATATGGTGAATGTTAGTGATGACCACCTCGAGCTTTTGTTTGGCCCTGTTGTAGATGGTAACTTAGAAGACAGTGAAGTTCCACCTTTTTACCCCAGTCTCATGATTCATGAATTTATTCTCCATAATGTTATGCTAGACTTTGGGGCCTCACATAATCTCATGCCTAAAGCCATCATGTACAAACTAGGATTGGATATTACCAGGCCATACCATGACCTTTACTCTTTTGACTTAGGAAGGGTTATGTGTCTTGGTCTCATCAAATATTTAGTGGTGTCCTTAGATCAAATTCAAGCTAAGAATTTTCTTATGGATGTTGTTGTAGCTGACATTCCTTCAAGATATGGAATTTTTATTTCCAAATCATGGGGAGCCAAACTTAAAGGTGCTTTGCAATTACATTTTTCCTATGCTACTATACCAGTTTTTGGACAACTCAGAAAATTATACAGGGAAAACAAGATGAAGTACATGATTAGTAGCAAAGAAAAACCCCATAATCACCCAATTCATGCTTTTCATATATATTTAGATTCATTTGTTTTGTACAATGATGATTGTTCAAAAATTTTCGAGGATTTGATGGAAGAAAGAGCATAAATTTCTGAGATTTCAAATTGTGTTCAAGAAATTTCAAGTGCAGAAAATCGAAAACTGGAAACAAGCAGCTTGCATCCAAGTATACCAGTCAAAATGACAGTTGAAACAATGAAAGAGATAGAGCCTATTGGGACAAAAAATCATTCTCAAACAGATAATCAAAATCAATCATCCAAAGTTGAGCTTCCCAATGAAGAAAATGGCCTACGGACCATGGATTTTGACGGAGCCTTAGGTAAGGAAGGAGTTGGAATTGGAATTTGGATTAGTGGTCCTATGAATGAGTCATTTCATCTTCATCCTAATGTTTGGATGTGTTCTTCTAAATTGGCATTTGATTGTTCCAACAATGAGGCGGAATATGAGGCTTTGATATATAGTCTTAAAATTCTCAAGAAACTAGGTGCTAAGAAATTTTTTGTATATGGCGACTCCGAGTTGGTAATAAAGAAAGTCAAAGGGGGATACCATACCAAGCATCCTAGAATGCGAGCATAACTTAATGTAGTATTAGAAATTCTTAAGACTTCACTGAATATACTCTATCATTGACTCCAAGGAACAGTAATATCATTGATGATGCCCTTGCAACTTCAGCTAGTATGTTCAAAATTTTGGTTTATCCAAACAAGAAGTATGAGATCAATGTCAAACATTGCCCTGCTGTTTCGGACAATGTTTGGTATTGGCAAGTATTCCAGAATGACAAACAAATTGACAATTTATTACAGATGGAGGAAGAGTTTGCTAGCTCACAAATTGATGATAAATTTTATGAAGATGATCAAGAAATGCATGCAACAGAATTGAAGGTACTACAACTGAAAGATAAATTCCAAGAGGTCTAGTGCCCTTGGAGGAGCTTTTTGATCACGATGATTTTGCACGAAAACAAACAATGCTGCCAACTGAGGTAGGAGTAGAAGATCTTAATCTTGGCATTTCTGAGAAGCCCAAAATGGTTAAGATATCAAAGTATTTGAGTCCAAAAATGAAAGGTAAGTATGCAACACTCATGACTGAATTTTATGATGTTTTTTCATGGGAATATAGTGATTTAAAGGTGTATGAAAAGATCATAATCCAACACACCATTCCCATAAAACCTGATTAGAAGCCTTTCCGCTAGAAGCTTATAAGGATGAATCCAAAATTTCTGCCCTCCATTGAAAATGTATTGAACATATTGTATACTATTGTTATTATTTTCCCTCTCCGTTTCTCAAATTGGATGTCAATTTTGTGCCAGTAAGAAAGTAGACAAGTGAGATATGCTTGTGTATTTATTTCTGCAATTTGAATAAAGTGTCATTGAAGGACAACTATCCACTTCTAAAGATGGATCATATCCTACAAGGGGTGGTTGGTTTTTCCAGGATTTCATTGTTAGATGGATATTCCAGGTACAATTAGATATTGGTTCATCCGGATGACCAAGAAAAGACAACCTTCATGACACCTTGGGGTACTTTTATGTATGCTAAAATTCCTTTTGGATTGAAGAATGCAGGAGAAAACTTTCAACGAGCAATGGATATTTCATTTTCCAATGAGAAGGATGTGTTTTTGGTCATTTATCTTGATGAAATAACAAATTTTTCCAAGATGGATGAAGAGCACTTGCAGCACTTAAAGATAGTTTTCCAAAGACGCAGAAAAATTGGCATATCGCTGAATGTAAAGAAAAGTTTGTTTTCTATGGAAGACGGGAAATTTCTCGATCATATCATATCCAAAGATGGCATCTAAGTAGATCCTTCAAGGATTGAGGCAATTCAGAATCTGGACTATCCTAGGAGTAAGAAGGAAATTAAATCATTCAATGGTAAGATCAATTTATTGAGGATGTTTATTCCTAAATTTGTTGAACACTTAAGGGAAATCACCAATATGTTAAAGAAAAGAAGCGAGGTGAAATGGTCAAATGAGTCAAGAAAATCATTTAATCAAGTCAAGTTTGCATTGTAATCAGCCCATATTATACACTTGATTTCATCATATTTTCCTTTGCCTCTGAACATACATTAGCTATTGTCCTCATGCAAAAGAAAGGTCAGAAAATAGAGCAGCCAATTTTCTTTTTTAGTAGGACAATAAGAGATGGGGCTTTGAAACATAATATAATTGAGAAATAGGCATTGACGGTAGTTAAAGCTTTGAAGGATTTTCGAGTTTATATCCTTCATTCTCATGTTCTTGCCTATGTTCTGAATGCTGCTGTCAAAGATGTGTTAACACAAAATGATCCTGAAGGTAGGCATGGTAAGTGGATAACTGTTATGCTGGAATATGATTTAGAAATCAGACCTACAAAACTAATCAAAGTTCAAGGTTTAGCTAATCTCATGGAAGACTCTGAATTACATGCTTTGGACATCAAATTTATTGCTACATTTTCCGATGAGCAGGAGTCTGATTCATTACCTCAGGTATCTCAAATTTTTAACTCATCACCATGGTATTCAGATATAGTTCATGTGCTGCAAAATTTGAATCCTTCACCGGGTTTTCCCAAGAGTAAAGGTAGATCTCTAAAATTGAAAGATCTTAAGTATTGTATTCTTAAAAATGCTTTATATTGGAACGATCCAGGAGGGATTTTATTAAATTATTTGGTAGAAAGTGAAGTTGAGAAAGTGATGAATGATTTTCATAAAGGTGATTGTGGTGGTCATATTTTTTGGAAAACTACAAAAAATAAGATATTGAGGGCTGGATTCTATTGGTCGAGTTTGTTTTCATATGTAGATAAAAAATTCATGAGCTTCCATGAATGCCAAGTTTTCCAAGGAAAGAGAAAATTGTTACCGTTTCCCTTAAAACCAATTGCAATCCAAGAACCCTTCTAACAGTGGGGGATTGACTTCATTGGTGAGATTCATCCTCCAGCATCAGCTGATCATAAGTGGATACTCAATACCACCTACTATTTAAAAAAGTGGATTGAATCCATCCCACGAGACAAGCTACATACATGGTAATTATTCAGTTTTTGGAGAGTAATATTTTGTCTCGTTTTGGCTGCCCACAAAAAATCATGACTGACAATGCAACAACCTTCAAATCCAAAAAGATGATAGAATTTTGTGATAAATATCACATAATACTTGGGCACTCAACATCATATTACCCTCAAGGCAATGGGTTGGATGAATCATCAAACAATTCAATGGTGAGCATAATAAAAAAACTGCTGCAAGAAAACAAAAGGAATTGGCACAAAAAATTAATTAATGCTCTATGGGAAAAAAAAGTTTGCACAAAGAAGTCTATCAACATGTCACCTTTTCAAATGGTCTATGGTGTAGATACAGTGTTTCCAACTTATCTAGCAGTGTCGGTGATGAAATCCTATAAGATATTGAAAGTGAGCCAAATGACATTCAATGACGAATTAATCAAATGATCCATTTGCAGCAGTCCAGGGAAGAAAGTTTCAATAACACCTCAAAGCTCCAAGTGAAGATCAAGAAAATTTATGACAAGAAAACTAAAGCTGATGATTTTAACTTGGGAGATTTTGTTCTCTGGTGGGATGCCCGATGATCTGAATAAGATATGTTAGTATTGTTGTGCTAATTCCACTTTCAGATTTTGAAAAACAATGTCATATATGTGCTTAAGGGTTCAAGTTCTCTTGCAAGTTATTGAGTCTCATGAGTGTTTTTCACATTAATTTATGAACAATTTAACATAAAAGAAATACTGAACAAAAAAAAAATAAAGTACAGTTCATCACCATACAACACATCAACATAGGGATTTGATGAAGTATACCCCTCGGTCCAACTTCCATTGCCCGGGCCTCTATATTATGCTCAAATTTGAAAAATGGTGTGTTTAAAATGCATTTTAGCTCCTAAAACCTACACCAATGAGTTCAAAATGCCCAAAAATGGTGCCTTTGGCTCTTTATTCTCCTGATTTGGTCGAAAAATGACTGAGTTATGACCTTTTCAGTTTGTTCCACAATTTCCTCCCTAAATTTAGCTAATTGCTACTAATTCGGGCTAGTTGGCTCCAAAATAGTGATTCTACCGAAAATATAGGACCACAAAGTTAATTCGGTTTAGATTAATGAAACCGATTAGCGTTAATTAAGCTGGGTTAATGCTAAACCTGCGCTTTGTGGAAAATCTAGTTTAAGGCTTGATAGACAAGGATTAGTGTTAATTAAGTGCGTGTTTAGTATAAGAGCCCGATGTTCTGCCATGGTCATATGTGTTGGGGGCTGGCCCCCACTTCCGCTAATGAAATAAATTTTTAACTTTAAATATATATGAAGAACGTTATGGTCAAGTCTCAAGTGATAGTGAATATGGTGGCGCGTTTGTTAGTGGGGAAGAGGTCTTGTGTTTGACCCCCACCGGTCCTTCCAGTCCTTTGAAAAAAAAATATTACACTATGAGGAGGGAACGTGGCGGCCCCAGACTAAGCCACTTGTCCCCTCCCCATTGGCCCTTCCAAACCCAATGAAATCCTGCCAACACAGCATAACTTCAAACCAATAAACAACTGCCACTTGGCAGTTCCACATTCGATGGAGGAAAATTGACCAAAAGTTGACATGCCCAGTCAGCATGCCACGTCAGTAGTACAAAATGCTGACTGGGCTCCCTGTTTGCAATTTTTTTTAAAATTTTGCATGTTTATGAAAATAGACAGAAATCATTTCTAAAGCCATACGGAGTCCATTTTGAGCGAAATGAGTTGCGCCAAATTCAGAACGACGAACACTACGCGGTCATTCAGGTTTTGCGTCATTTCGAGAACTTTGATTTTTGAGCATAATTCTGAGTACCTAATCATTCCTCCCTACTAGAAACTTTTGGACCCAAAATATATTTAATTACTGAACATGTGGATGAGGGTATAGTCCCCTCACCCTTCCAGTCTTAATCCACTGGAATTTTCCTCATTTCAACAATTTGAGTTTTTCAAAAAACTAATCTTTTTCCTTGATTCTGGAGACCCTGTCTTGTTGTTGTTGACACCGTCATGTTGCAATTTCTTAGAATTTGTAGAACAACAAGCTTTCCTTGAAGAAAAAAACACATTCCCACCTCGGTCGTCAATCAAAGGAAACTTGAAAACTGTCTCACCTCGAACACTGTCGACATGGCAATTTTTAGCTTGTCTCACCTTATGCTTGACTCGAATCTTGATCAAATGTGATCGCCATTGCCATGAAGCATCCCATTTCAAAGGCAATACTTTGTGAAACCCACAAGATTTTTTTTTGAATCTAATGCCCTCTTTGTCATTTTTTTTTGGCGTTTTCTCTTTGACCTTTGCACTCTCTTGCACTGGAATCTTGTTTCCATCACTGTTCAACACTAATGTGGAATGCTACAAATATTTCATATATTTTTTACCTCTTTTGAAAGGAAACATGTTAGAGCCCTGAAACATCTTATTAAAAACATTAGCAACTTCAATGAAATCATATTTTTTATCTGATGCATCTTTTTGAAAGGTCTCATTCAAAACATCACTATGCTTGAACATTATCAAAGCCAAATTTTGACTTGCATTCACTATTCTCTTCATTTCTCCTGCATGTATAAGAGAAAAACTCCTATTCTTCTTATGCACTCTAACTTTTCACTCAATTATATTCTTGAACAAGTGGTACTTATTCTCATGGGGGTGAAAGACTACTTTCCTGTCATAGAGATAGGGACTTCCCAAAACAATACCTGAAATCTCAAGTGGAACTACATCAAGTTCAACTTCGTCAAGAAAGTTTGAATTGATTGCGAACCTTAGGATGCAATTCCTTGTTACCTGCAAGTTTGCATTCTTTCATATCCAGCCCAAAGGATAAGGTCTTGGATGTGTAACATTGGATGTGTAACAGTTTCTAAGTTTAACCTCTTAACTAAGTCATCAGAAATCAAATTAACTTGAGAACCACTATCAAATAGTGTGTCTATTTTGGTATGCTTTGGAACAAATCTAATATGAAAGATTTCAATTCTTGTATCATCATCTTGAGTTACATTAAAAAAACTTGAAGAACTAGTGCTTGCTATGTTCTTACCTTTCAAACACATTGATGTAATCTTGGTTTCATCTCCTAAATCTGAACCTAAGTGATGTTCAATGATTGCAGTTGTTTTCTCCTTCTCTTTGGTTTTTAGTTTGTTGGGCTTCAACTCTGGATGGAGTTGCCAACAATTTTCTTCATCATGGCCATTTTTCGAACAATGTTTACATGTGATTTTCTCTTTCTCTATTTTAATAGAACCATTTTTCTTTCCTCTTCCATTAAACTTACCCTTTACTTTACCTTCATACTCAAGGAAACTATCACTTTTCTCATCTGCACTATGTTTCCCTCTTGCTTCTAGATGTGTAGCTTGAACAAAAAACTCATCTAAGTTTGTGGGATTGAACATGAGAATAGTATGTCTAAGATAGATGTGAAAATCCCCAATATAATTTAACAAATTTTCTTGAGAAGATAAATTGACCCCCAAAAGTAGTGATCTTCTCCTAAATTCTTGTGTATATTTTTGAACACTTTGTCCCTTTAGTTGCCTAAAATTATACCAGTCCATGATAGATTTTTTCATGTAAGCTAGAGGATAAAATTTCCTTTTAATGGCCAAAATAAAATTAGACCAAGGCATTGAGATCTTACCATGGTTTTTAATCTCATCTTGTGTCCTTGCTTCCCACCATACAAGTGTTGCACCCTCCATTCTCAAGGAAGCCAATTGAATCTTTATGTCATCCTATTGAAGGTTATGAATTCTACAATAAACCTCCAATTGACAAATCCAATTATCCATCTTCTCTACATTCACTTCGCCATTAGACATTGGTATCCCAAATTTGACATCAAGTTTAAGTAATGGTGATTTACCAGTTCCTTCTGAAGTAGGTGGATGAACAGATTGAAGGGTTGTGGTAGTGGAAGATGATGAAGAGGAAGATGAAGATGGTGGTGACAATGATGGTGGAGTAGATGGTGGTTCATACCATATCCATGGTCTCCTCCTCCTGGAGAACCATATCCTCTTGGAGGCATGGAACTTTCTCCTTGCATCCTTAAATTCCTGTCCTCATAGAGGACTTTTAGCTTCTCAGTCATATCAAAAATGCCTTTCTAAATGCTCTCTCATATTCTGTCATGGTAGGTTATCCTTCATGAGACATGATCACTAAAGACTCAAATTAAACTTGAGGAGGTGTTGGTGTTGAAGACTTTGGCAACCTTTCCCTTATTCCTCTTGAGCCAACTACAAGGCTTTCAAGCAACTTCCCTTCTCCTCTTTTGAGTTTTAACCTTGTAAGCATGACACAAAATTGCAAACAATTAGATCCCTTCTTGCACAACAAACCTAAAGCGTTGATACCAAAAATGATTTGAATAAGGTATGTTAGTATTTCTATGCTAATTCATATTTCAGATTTTGAAAAACAATGTCTTATATGTGCTTAAGGGTTCAAGTTCTCTTGCAAGTTATTGAGTCTCATGAGTGTTTTTCAAGTTAATTTTATGAACAATTTAACATAAAAGAAAGGCTAGAAAACAACAAAATAAAGTACAGTACATCACTATACAACACATCAATGCATGGATTTGATGAAGGAGTTCACCCCTCTTGGGCTACATTTCCTTGGTCCAAATTCCATGGCTTGGGCCTCTATATTATGCTAAAATTTTCCAAATGATGTGTTTACAATGCTTTTCTGCTCTTAAAACCCGTACCAATGAGTTCAAAATTCCCAAAAATGATGCCTCGGGCTCTTTCTGCTCCTGATTTGGTCTAAAAATGACTGAGTTATGAATTTTTCAGTTTGTTCCACAATTTCCTCCCTAAATTTAGCTAACTACCACTAATTCGGGCTAGTTGGAGCCAAAATAGCAATTCCGCCAAAATTAACAAGCCGCCAAGTTAATCCGGTTTAGATTAATAAACCCACGTAGCGTTAATTAAGTTGGGTTAAGGCAAAACCCGCGCTTTGTGGAAAATTCGATTTAAGGCTTAATAAACAAGGATTAGTGTTAATTAAGTGCGTGTTTAGTCTAAGCGCCCCATGCTCTGTGTTGAGATTCAATAAGATGATGAGCTTAGTGAAAAAGTCACCTTCACTAAGTGGGCCCGCAGACTATTTTTGGCGCAAGTCTATTTTTAAACTATGTCTATTTTTAGACATGATGATCATATTTCAGAAGTTGCAGGATGCTATTTGTGGATGGTTGATCAAGTTTAAAAAATAGATGAAATTCCATTTTTAGAATATTGGGCGAAGTCTATTTATAGATCACTGATCTAAAAAATAGATGCATGTTGATTATTATTAGCTCTTAATAATAATCAGACACTAAACATCAACTTATTCTCTTGGAGCACTTTGTTTCAGTGTACAGATGTGGCACATCAGTGGATTGAGGGAATTATGCAATTCCCAAGGGTTTACTAGAGCTAATGCATGGAGGACTCAGTTAGAACTCAAGTGGCAGAGTTATGACACAGTTGGAAGATGTAGTCATGGAGTTGTATTTAGTTTAACTCAGTTAGACTCAGTTGAGATAGTTGTATCTAGTCTAACTGATTGATACTGTTAACACCAAAATAGGACCCTGATAGGCTGCTGATCAGACTATCTCAGTGTAACTATTTCAAACCAGACTTTTAGTTGAGGCTTAGCCTCCTCAACCTGAGAGGGCTCTCTCAATAGGTTTTTGATTTTCAAATAAGGATTAGATGGCTAACTCTATGAGTAAAATGGATAAAAATGAATAATTGGTTATACTGATTAATCAACAAACATCTATTGGGCTTATGGAGTCAAGTGTGTTTTCACAAAACATGAGTATCAGCTTCATATGGAAGTCAGGGCATTTCAGGGTTTAGATGCATCAACAAAACAGTAGGACAGAAAATAAACACAGTTCGTGAACATATGAAGGAAGTTAGAGCACCTTCAGTGAATTATAAGTAACATACATTCATGCCACTGCAAGTAATTGAAAAAGGAAAACCATGAGAATATCAAACATCAATAACCGTTTCTGAATCCTGAGTGATGAAACCAATATCTCTATATTAATGTAAAACACAGTTTCTGCTACAACAAAACAATATGCTTGTTAATGAAAATTGCCAACCTTGAGGAATTCAACCTCATATCTCTTATAGATTCATTACAACATTGGATTCTATGATCCATCTTCAAAGGAATTCTAAGTCTATCTTAGATTGACACCTATTTACTCCAAAACTACCTATTAATTACATGTGACAGTTAACTGTCTGTTCTAGAGTCCTAATACAATTAGGAGTAAAACTCCTTATTATGACTAAAACAACCTTATCTAGGAATTAAATATTATGTTTGACAACTGCTCCTCCATGAGGTCGAATTTGGATGTTGACCATTCACTTAAAGTCACCCTACTGCTGATGATACAGCTGCCCTAGAAATTAGGAAACATGTTTCCCTATTTTTAGGCTTAGGATCCTTTTGGTTTCTTGAGATGTTCTGACCACTTCTAACTGATTAATTCGAGGCTAATTGATGTTAGGAAAATTATTGAAATATTTCCCAAGTTATCCCTTCATGCCATCTGTGCAAAATCTACTTTGAACTTTTCAAAACAGTGAAAACAGATCTGCGCTACGAAAGTAGCACAATTTCGTAGCGCTTTTCGTAGTGCAGTGTTTTCACTCCTTTATTCAAAATATTTCAATATTTTATTTCATGATAGCCTTTATATTTACTTGAAACACTTCCACAAGAAGTTTCAAAACCAAACTCACAAAGATTCCTTCAAAATTTGTTATGAAAAATGATGAAAAGACTGCTTCAACAAATTATTCCTATTTCTTCCCTGAAAATTAGGTCTTGGGATCGAGCCTTTATCTTCTCATCCATGATGTATTTTGAGAAACTGAAGGAGGTCTTTGTATTCCATGCTGTCTAGAATAAAAACCTCTCTTGGTTTTTTGAAATACTTCTCCTGCTGTCTAGAAACTGTCCTTGAAAAACATGTGTAAAACAAGAAAACTCCGTTTTCTGAAAATAGGGATTCAAAGAAAGCCTTATATCTCCCACTTAATAATGAATTTAAACAACATGAGAGAGTTTTTTTATTTAGGGATGTTAGGAAGAAAAAAATATTTTAGGTTTCCAAAATTCATTTTCATTTTCCCGGAAACCTCTTTTGAAATTTACTACTAAAGCTAGAAAACCAAAATTTTATCTTCATGGTGAAAGGCTGCTTCAGCAGTTTCGTAGCACGCTACGAAACTACTGTGCAGGCTCATTTGGTGAAAATTTCTTTAAAATTTGTACCTTGGAGATGTTAACACCTCATAACAACTGATATTTTAGAAAAATATAGTAACATGTCTTCTCCAGCTCATCATTAAGCCCTTGCATCTTTTTGAACATTATGATCATGAATAGATCATTTTCATATGTGTCATGTCCACCAATAATTTCCATAAAAAATTTAATGCTTCCACTGATAGCTGAAAATCTATGTCTTCGAATTGATGATGTCCATAATCTTGCTGTTACAATCTGTTAACTTATCCCTTATCTGTCTTGAAAAGTAGGAACATGTTTCCTGCAATATAACTTTAACCCTCATTTATGCTCCTTGAATCTTTGGATGACAAAAATAAACCTTTTAAGACAAATGAAATGTGTTTTCACTTTCACATAACCATGTCCATCCACCTGTGCAAGATTTATTCTATGAAAGAGTGTGCAGAGATCTAATCTGTCTGTGCTACGAAAATATCAACTGTTTTCGTAGCGCAGTAATTATGCATTTGTAACACATCTCTTAACATTAAATTTACTTTGTTTTAATACCTAAAACTTCATTAGTGAATGATTTCCATCTTCTGACAGCATCAAAATTTCAAAAACTTGGTGTTTACCTCTTGGAACCTTATCAAAATTTTTAAAACTGCACCTACAGTAGTTTCGTAGCGCACTACGAAATTGCTGTGTGTCTCCATATTTACACAATTTCTTCATCATATTTAAAACTTGAGAATATATACAGTATTTAATGAGGATTTTGATGCTAATGGACTTTGAAAACACTATAAGTCAACTTTTCCATGGTTTCCAAAAGTGATTACCTTCCCAAAACAAAATTGTATCATGGATTTGTGACTTACTGTCTTACATTTCTGCTGTAGCTGACTTTCTTCAGTTTTTTCCAATTGTATTTCAAGGTCCTCAATGTGCCTCTTTAACCTCCTATTAGTTTCCTGAAAACTGTGATTTATCAACCTTGCTTTAATTCAAGATAGTCAACCTCGCTTGGTATATTAATCAACCTCACTTGAAAATAGTAATCAGCCTCGCTTGATATATGAGAGAAGTTTTGGTAAGAGATTACCATAAGCTTTTAGCATTCGAAAACAACCTCACTTGATTTGGAACTTAGCCTCGCTTGTCAGCCTCACTTGATTTCGAGATGAAGGAAGCTTTGGTTTCAGTTTACCATGAGCTTACCATTCGAAAGGGCATGTATGTTTTGCTTCTTTACATGAGAGAATAAAACAAAAGACCAGCCCATTTTGAATTTTGAAAATAACTAACATAAATGACCTCCAACGAATGTAATGATGGTTTTAAATGGTTGCATGCATGAGAAATGACTCCTAGCTGACAAAATGACGAAGAATTAACAAAATTTTAGTGATTTGATGACTTGACATGACTTGCTACGAATCCCCGATTTCATAGCGCACTCAATGCAAATTCAGGGTTTTGCGTTACGAAATGACCAACGTTTTCGTAGCGCAAAAACATTTTTTTACACTGTCTACGCTACGAAAATGTGGTTTCGTGGCTTAATCACAATTTTTTCAAAATGGTTTAAAATTTTACTTTCCAAACATGGTATAACATTATCATTGTATGAAATAAGGTTGCTAGACATTATTTTGTGAATGGAAATGAGACTCTAACCCTATCACTTAACCCTTAAAAAATTAAAATGACTTCTAAACCTCCTTGAAATCATGACGAAAAGTAGAGTTGACACAATGATGTTTTGAGAATTTTTGGGTGATAACAGATACACTAGTGAGAGTGGAGTGAATTAATTAGTTAATTAATTCACAAATAATAACTCATTAATCAACTAAACTATACAACAGTTAACTACAGTGCATGGCAGTTTCAGTGGAGACCCAGTGGAGAGATAGGTGAAAGGGCAAGATAGACTATCTGTTGTGACTATAGTGATGCATTTATTGCATAAAACACACATTGGAGTTTTCAATGAGGATTTCACAGTCAAGGCAAGGGTAATTTGAATTCATTCAGAGCTATTCTTCAGTAGGGATTGCACAGTGGAGGCAGGCTAGCAGGAGGCAGAGATCGGTGCATGGATTTGCAAGATTGTTCCTGATTAGTGTATGACGATTGTACTATGCTGAGAGCTTGATAATATTTGTATGAGGATTTTCATATGATTCCATGATACATAATATATAGTTTGGTATTTTCAGCTTCAGGCTTTCCCGGTTAAAAACTGTGTTATGTGCAATTATTTTTATTTATGCTTTACATGTGTGTGAAATTAAATTTTCCGCAAAAGATTAACAAGTGGAATAGATTCAGTATCTTGCATAAAGTTAAATAGTGTGAGATCAGGTGGATCTAGGACATATGCATTCTTAGTGCATATAATTTATACATGGTATCATAGCATTGTTAATTAAATATTGCAATTGTAAAGCGAGTTTGTGCTAGTGGACAATTCGAATTTGCTACAGAAGATTCTTGGTGCAGAAGTTGAGTATACCAGGGATGGATCTTCATCGAAGAATGAAGATGAAGAGACTCGTGCTTTGGCTTCCAAAGCAAGGAAAGGGAAGGGGAAGAAACATCCTTCAAAATCCGATGCTAAAGACAAGAAGCAGGATTTGTCCAAAGTGAAGTGTTTTCACTGTCACGAACAAGGAAATTTTGCCACTAACTATCCACAGAAGAAGAAGAACAAGAAGGTTGCTGGATCTGCAGCTGGAGAGGCCTTAGCCTTGCAATTTGAACTTGATTTCTCCTTGATCACATGCTTGGTTTCAAGCTGTATGGGATTGGTGTGGTATCTTGATAGCGGTGCATCTTTCCATATGACGGGAGACAAATAGTTGTTTAGTGACTTGGAGGAGAAGGACCTCCAGATGCATATAGAGATGGGCGACGATGGTCGGTACAATGCAACTAGCATTGGGACCATTACCTTTGAGAGGGAGTCTGGTAATCCATTCTTGTTGAAGAATGTTATGCATGTTCCAGGCCTGAATAAGAACTTGGTCTGAGTCGCAATGCTGGAAGACAAGGGTTATGATGTTGTTTTCAGTGAGGGAAAATATTTCCTTCGACATAAAAAAACGGGTCAAAATAAGAAGATAGGGGTTCAAATTAAGAATCCCTACAAGCTAGAGGTATATGGCTGCGCTACAATGGTGGACAAAGCAGAAGAAGTGGTGAGCTTGGATGAGGGCGAATTATGGCACAGGAGATTGGGCCATCTTCACCATGGCGCTTTGAAGATTTTGTAGCAGATTTCTCCCGGACTTCCCAAGGGTACTCTTTCACAGTCAAATTAGTGCAAGGGATGTACTATGGGTAAGTTTGTGAAGACCACCTTTCATGAGAAGGAGAACCGTGCTTCGGTGATCCTAGAGAGAATTCACACAGACGTGTGTGGACCTTTCTCGGTTTCTTCAAAAAAAAAACACAGGTATTATGTTATATTTGTTGATTACTATTCTCGTAGATGCTAGATCTTCTTCATGTAGAAGAAGAGTGAAACGTTCTCAAAGTTTTGTGAGTTCAAGGCATTGGTGGAGAAGGAGTTGGGGAAGCAAGTGAAAGCTCTACGAAGCGATAATGGTGGTGAGTACATCTTGGGAGAATTCAAAAAATTCTGTAGCAAAGAAGGAATTTGAAGAGAACTCATAACGCCTCATAATCCACAACAGAATGTGGTCGCGGAGAGAAAGAACATAATGATCATGGGTGCTGCACGAGTGATGCCGCATGACCAGGGCCTATCGATGCACTTGTGGGAAGAAGCATGCAACACTGCAGTTTATGTGAAAAACCGTTGTCCTCATAGAGTACTTGGCATGAGTACACCCGAAGAAGATTTTACTGGTAAGAAGCCTGATATTTCTCATTTGAATATTTTTGGCTCACCTATTTACATTCATGTGACAAAGGATGCCAGGAAGAAGTTGGAGTCAACTGCAGAAGTTGGGATATTTGCGGGGTACACAGAAACACCCCCTAACTATCGTGTGTATTTTCCAGACAGTCAGATGACTGTTGTGCGACGGGATATAAAATTCAATGAGGTGAAAGCCATGAATTTGTCGCTTGAGAGGGAGATACACTTGCATGCGGAGGAGGAACTTCTTGTTCCCAAAGATGAGCCTCTGGATGTGGATCAACCACAGGAGGAGATTCATGGAGTGGAGGAGTCCACTCATGCAAAACCAAACATCAGACAAGGCAGAAAGCGTACCACAGAAGATGAGAGACGGAAGCTTGATGCAGCACAAAATGTAGGAGTCCCTACATCACAACGCAGACAGAGACAGTCACCTGACCGATATACTAGATACATGGCTCTTATGAGAAAGTGTATCGTGACAGAGCGATATTCTTTCGAAGAAGCAGTGTAGGAGCCCACATGGGTAGATTCCATAGTGGAGGAGTATGACTCCATTGTCAGAAACAATGCTTGGAATATTGTTCGAAGGCCGGTGGGAAAATCAGTTGTAGGATCAAGATGGATCTACAAGGTAAAGCAAGCTGCTGATGGGAGTGTTAAGAAGTATAAGGCAAGATTTGTTTCCCGGGGCTTCTCACAGATTGAGGGGATTGACTATGAAGAAACCTTTGCACCTGTCGCACGATATTCTTCCATACGGACCATCCTTGGTCTCTTAGCGCAGATGGGTTGGCACATTCATCAGATGGATGTGAAGAATGCGTTCCTTAATGGGATCATTGAGGAAGAGGTGTACATTGAGTAGCCTGAAGGATTTGAGATATTTAGCAGTGAGTCGCATGTGTGCAGGCTCAAAAAGTGCTGTATGGGTTGAAACAAGCACCCCGTGCTTGGTACACTCGGATCGACAGCTATTTCACTAGAATTGGCTTCACCAAGAGTGAGGCAGATGCAAACCTGTACCAGATTGTGGTGGAGGGTAATCTTTTAATCATTGTACTTTATGTTGATGATTTAATACTAACAGGTGATGAGCAGTTGATACACTCATGCAAGGTAGATCTTGCGAAGGATTTTGAGATGAAGGTTGGGCCTCCTTCATTATTTCCTTGGATTGGAAATATGGTAGTGGGAAGGTGAACTATTTGTGTCTCGAGGCAAGTATGCCCGGGAGATACGGAGAAGTTTCACGTGAAGTACTTTAGGGTGTCGACACTCCTCTTCCAGGAAATTGGAAGAAAGAGGATGCTACATCGGCAGAGGTAGTGGATGCCACTGTTTATCAACAGTTGGTGGGTTCGCTCATGTATTTAGTCAATACAAGACCAGACATATGCTATACGGTGAACCAACTTTTACAAGCGATGGCTAAGGCTACCAAGCTCTTTTGGAAGGCAGACAAGCATGTCTTGAGATATCTCAGGGGCACATCTGAGTATGGTTTATAGTACAAACAGACGGATGAGGTGAAGTTGCATGGCTTCATGGATTCATATTAGGCAGGAAGCCCAACAGACAGAAAGAGCACATCAGGAGGGATTTTCAGTATCAGATCTACAACAATTTGTTGGTATAGCAGGAAACAAAGATCCGTGGCACTCAGTTCAGCAGAAGCAGAATACATGGCAACAAGTCAAGCTGCATGTGAGGCTATCTAGATGAGGAAGATTCTGGTTGGTTTATTTGGTTCACATTTAGATCCCATGGTGATACATTGTGATAATCAGAGTTGCATTAAAATCTTGGTTAATCCTGTGTTTCATGATACATCTAAACATATTCATATCTGGTATCATCATATTAGAGATTGTGTGCAGTGGAAGATCATGTTGCTTCTGTACATTCCTACGAAGGATCAGGATGCAGATATTCTGACGAGGGCGCTCACCAGGAGCAAATTCGAATACCATATAGGCAAGATTGGGGTGAAGGATAATCCCTATCTTGTTGAGAGGGATTGTTGAGATTCAACAAGATGATGAGATTAGTGAAAAGAGTCGCCTTCATTAAGTGGGTCCGCAGGCTATATTTGGTGCAAGTCTATTTTTAGACATGATGATCATATTTCAGAAGTTGCAGGATGCTATTTATGGATGGTTGATCAAGTTGGAAAAATAGATGAAATTCTATTCTTAGAATATTGGGTGAAGTCTATTTATAGATCGCTGATCTAAAAAATAGATGCATGTCGATTATTATTAGCTCTTAATAATAATCAGACACTAAACAACAACTTATTCTCTTGGAGCACTTTGCTTCAGTGCACAGATGTGGCACATCAGTGGACTGAGAGAATTACGCAATTCCCAAGGGTTTACTGGAGCTAATGCATGGAGGACTCAGTTAGAACTCAAGTGGCAGAGTTATGACATAGTTGGAAGAAGTAGTTATGGAGTTGTATTCAGTTTAACTTAGTTAGACTCAGTTGAGCTAGTTGTATCTAGTCTAACTGATTGATACACTAGTGAGAGTGGAGTGAATTAATTAGTTAATTAATTCACAAATAATAACTCATTAATCAATTGAACAATACATCAGTTAACTACAGTGCATGGCAGTTTCAGTGGAGACCCAGTGGAGAGATAGGTGAAAGGGAAAGATAGACTATCTGTTGTGACTATAGTGATGCATTGATTGCATCACACACACATTGGAGTTGCCAATGAGGATTGTGTATTCAAGGCAAGAGTAATTCGAATACATTCAAAGCTATTATTAAGTAGGGATTTCACAGTGGAGGCAGGCTAGCAGGAGGCAGAGATCGGTGCATGGATTTGCAAGATTGTTCCTGATTAGTGTATGACGATTGTACTGTACTGAGAGCTTGATAATATTTGTATGAGGATTTTCATATGATTCCATGATACATAATATATAGTTGGGGGTTTTCAGCTTCAGGCTTTCCTTGTTAAAAACTGTGTTATGTGCGATTATTTTTATTTATGCTTTACATGTGTGTGCAATTAAAATTTCCGCAAAAGATTAACAAGTGGAATAGATTCAGTATCTTGCATAAAGTTAAATAGTGTGAGATCAGGTGGATATAGGTCATATGCATTCTTAGTGCATATAATTTCTACACTCTGCCATGGTCTCCAGGATGTGGTCATATGCATTGGGGGTTGGCCCCCACTTCCCTCAATGACATAAATGTTTAACTTTAAATACTTATGAAGAGCGTTATGGTTAAGACTCAAGTGATAGCGGAGATGGTGGCGTGTGTAGCTAAAAGGGGAAGGTCTTGTGTTCGACCCCCGTCAGTTCTTTTGGTCCTTCAAAAAAACTTTTATTACATTGTGAGGAGGGCACATGGCGGCCCTAGGCTGAGCCACATGTGCCATCCCCATTGAACCTTCCAAACCCAATGAAATCCTACCAACACACCATAACTTCAAACCAATCAACAATTTCCACTTGGCAGTTCCACATTTGATGGAGGAAAATTGACCAAAAGTTGACCTGCCCAGTCAGCATGCCACTTCAGCAGTACAAACTGTTGACTGGGCTCCCTGTCTCCAATTTTTTTCAAACTTTTATCTATTTATGAAAATGGAAAAAACTCATTTCGAAAGCCATACGGAGTCCATTTCGCGTGAAATGAGTTGCACAGGATTCAGAACAATGAACACTATGCGGTCGTTCGAGTTTTGCGTCATTCTGAGAAATTTTATTTTTGAGCATAATTTCGAGCACCTGATCTCCCGAAATGAGGATAAAGGAAAAAATGGTAAGTTTGATAACTTATGGAAAGGACCCTACAAAACTTTAGCATTCATAGGGAATAATTCTTACTTATTGGAATATCTTTATGGGAAAGCACTTCCAGGAGGACCAGTGAATGGTAAGCTCCTCAAAAACTATCTTACCTGATATTGAAGAAAATATTTCACTTTCATTGTAAATAAAATTTTATTTGATGTCAAAGAATAAAGGAAGTTGTCAAAGAATTTTTAAGCCCAAGGAGAATCCCATAAGGTTTCTCTGATCGACTGTTGTTTTCTGTTTAAAGTTCAAAAGTCAAATCAATTTTTGAGTCAAGTCAAGTCAGTTTTTATTTTTGTCAGTTTAGTTAGTCAGCCATTTGAGTGTCAATTGTTTTACTTCGACTCCATTTCCCAATGGACAAGGATACCTGGTTGATCTGAATGGAGGATGTTAGTAATGCTTAACTAATTCCCCTTTAAGATCTATAAATTCAATGTCTTTTGTGTGCTTAAGGGTTCAAGGTTTCTTGCAAATTATCAAGTCTCATGTGTGTTTTTCATGTCAATTTAGTGAGGAATTTAACATAAAAACAAGAGATGAACAACAAAAAATAAAGTACAAAACATCACCATACATAATGTTAACATGGGTATTTGATGAAGGATTTCACCCCTCGTGGGCTACATCTCCTTGGTCTAGCTTCCATGGCTTGAGCCTCTATATTAAGCTCAAATTGTCAAATCGAACTTTTTATAATGCTTATTTTCTCCTGTAGCCTGCTCCAATGAGTCCAGAATGGCTCAAAATGGTCAGCTAGCATATTTCTAAGCTTGAATTGGTTGAACATTGTAAAATTTATGGCATCTTCAATTTCTCCCAATAAATCTGGCCCTAAACTAGTTAAATGCCACTAAAATTGGCATTTTCCCCGAATGTGGAGGTCCACCAATTAAATATTAAGTGGATTTTAACGCTAATTAAGCGCATTTTAAGCGTTAAGTGCACACTTAACTTAGTCCGCACTTAAGATTAGTTTATGCGCTAATTAAATATGGATTAGGTTAACGAATCGTGGTTTAATGGTTTTTAACCCCACCTTTAGCTTTGGTCCCACCGGCGATCATGTAGTGTGGTCCTATGGACCAGGGCTGGCTGCTCTTTTCAATATAAATGAGATCTAATATATGTTAAGACTTAATGTGTAGCAGAGGTAGTAAGGCACGACATTGGCAGTGGGGAGGTCATGGGGTCGAACCCTGACACCTCCATAAAATTTTGACCAACATATATGAGGGCACATGGAAGCCTCTAGGCTTCCCATGTGTCATGACCTCATTGGTCCAACCCAACACCAA
Organism: Pinus albicaulis; assembly: GCA_034641835.2. NCBI lineage: Eukaryota > Viridiplantae > Streptophyta > Pinopsida > Pinales > Pinaceae > Pinus > Pinus albicaulis. The sequence goes on along the minus strand of CM076579.1, from coordinate 565,504,870 downwards.
TAAGCCAATCTGATACTGACACTTGCCACCCATTCATAGTTCCACCTATGGGAATATTCTTAGAATATTCGAAGGAATATTCCTTGGAATATACATTTTGCTGATTGAACTGTACAGATGCCTAGTCAGCATCCCTGCACAAAATTTACCTATTTAGCTAAGAGAATAGATTGCATTTCTGGGAGCATACAACGACCATTTTTTGTTAAACAAAGTGCGCTAGATTCAAAACGATGAGCATTACATGGTCATTTAGGTTCTCTGACAATTTGAGAACTTTGATTTTTGAGCATAAAATTGAGCACCTGATCATTCCTCCCCACTAGAATCCTTTTGGACCCCAAAATCTCTTTCATTACTGAACATGTGGATGAGGGTACAATTCCCTCACCCTTCCAGTCTCAATCCATTGGAATTTTCCCAATTTCAACAATATGAGATTTTCACAAAAAACTAGTCTTTTTCCTTAACTCTAGAGACCATGTCTTGCTATTGTAGACATTGTCATGTTGCAATTTCCTTGAATTTACACAAACAAACTTTTTCCCACCTCGGTCACCAATCAAAGAAAAATTGAAAACTGTCTCACCTCAAATACTATCGACATGGAGATTTTTAGCTTCTCTTGCCTTGCACTTGCATCAACTTTTGATGAAGTATTTTGCCATTGCCATGTACGCTTTGGAAACCAAAAACAAGTACTTATGGAAGCTATGCCTTATTTTTTCAAATTTCTTTGGATCTTTCTCTTTGATATTGCACTGACATCTTGTTTCCATCATTTCTCAACACTGATGTTGATTGCTGCAAATCTTTCACATCTTGTTTACCGCCTTTCAAAGGCAACCTGTTAGAGTCCTGAAACATCTTATTACAAGCATTATAAACTTCAATGAAATCAACTTTCTTCATTCGATGCATATTTTTGAAAGGTATCATTCAAAACATCTCTATGCTTGAACATTATCAAAGTCAAATTTTGACTTGCATTCACTATTCTCTTCATTTCTCCTTCAAGTTTGAGAGATAAAATTCTCTTCTTCTTATGCGATCTAATTATGTACTCTATTCCATACTTAAACAAGTGATAATTATTCTCATGGAAGTGTAATACTTCTTTCCTATCATAAATATAAGGACTTCAAAAAACAATATATGAAATCTCAAGAGACACTACATCAAGTTCAACTTCATCAAGAAAGTTTGAATTGATTACAAACCTTAGGATGCACTTCCTTGTTACCTGCAAGTTTGCATTCTTGCATATCCACCCTAAAGGATAAGGTCTTGGATGTGTAACAGTTTCAAGATTTAACATCTTAACTAAGTCTTCAGAAATCAAATTAGCTTGAGAACCACTATCAAATAGTGTGTCTATCTTGTTATGCTTTGAAACGACTCTAATATGAAAGAGTTCAATACTTGTATCTTCATCTTGAGTTACATTAGAAAAAATTGAAGAAATAATGCTTGTTATGTTCTTGAATTTCAAACCCATTGCTATAATATTGGTTTCATCTCCTGAATCTGACCCTAAGTCGTGTTCAATGATTGCAACAATTTTCCCCTTCTCTTTGGCTTTAAGTTTGTTTGGCCTCAACTTTGGATGGATTTGCCAAAAATGGTCTTCATCATGGCCATTCTTTGAACAATGTTTACATAATAATTTCTCTTTTTCTATTTTGATAGAACTATTTTTCTTTCCTCTTCCATTAAAATTACCCTTTCCTTTACCCTCATACTCAAGGAAACTATCACTTTTATCATTTGCACTATGTTTCCCTCTAATTTCTAGATGTATGGCTTGAACGACAACCTCATCTAAGTTTGTGGGATTTAACATGAGAATATTATGTCTAAGATAACTATGAAAACTCCCAATATACTTTAACAAAGTTTATTGAGAATACAAATTAACACCCAAGATAAGAGCTCTTCTCCTAAATTCATGAGTATAATCTTGCACACTTTGCCCTTTCATTTGTCTAAAATTCTTCCAGTCCATAATGGTTTTTTGCATGTAATATAGAGGAAAGAATTGCCTTTTGATGGCAACAATAAAATTTTACCAAGACATTGAGATCTTATTTTGGTTTTTAATATCTTCTTGAGTCCTTGTGTTAGTGTGAATTATAATTGCAAGTGTACGAAAAAAAATCACTTTAGATGTGCATAACAAATAGCCCTAACATCAAATGTGGATGTCAATTTCATTATATATACAATATGTGATCCAAATAAATGCTACAAAAATTCAGATCTATGCAGTTAAAGACATTAAACAAAAAAAATAAGAAAGAGTTTTCTCCATACATCCAATGAACAAGACAAGAATTTATAAATAATTTTTATATTATGACACCTCGGAAGGGAACATAGAAATATGTTAGTAGTCCCCCTCAATGGGATGGGTTCTTGTCTGTCCTTAGCGCTTCAAATCTAAGATCTCTCTCTTGATGGTGCAGAAAACCCAGACAAAATGGAACTCAAAGAGAGCTCACAAGAAAAAAGTAGAAAAATATGACAATGATGGAGGATCAAAGTCAGACCAAAAGTATAGATCAGGAGGTGATCTCAAGGAAACAAAAGGTAGTGAATGAATGGAGATCCCCTCTATTTATAACAAAATGTTGAGTTAGTCTAGATATTGGTGCATAATTAAAATATTGTTAACCAAATCTAGATCCAATTTTTATGGAATATTTTATTATTTTTTCTTGGAGGGAAAAGGAATTTAAACTTGGTCAAATCCCTTTATTTAGAAATAATAAATAAATAAATGATTTATTTATTATTTTAAGAATGTGGTTAAAGGATAATTAAATAAATAATGATTTATTCAATTATTTATAAATTATTTTGTCAAATTTAACAAGGAATATTATTAAATAATGATTTAAATAATTATTCCTAGAAAACAATAAGATAAATAATGATTTATCTAATTAATTTTCCTGTTTTGGGTTAAATATGACCAGGAATATTAATTAAACAGTGGTTTAGTTAATTATCCCTAGAGGAAAATCAAACAAATAAGGATTTGTTTAATTATTCCTTATGGGGTTTCCTGTTTAGACGAGAAACAACTTAATAAACTATGGTTATTAAGTTATTTCTCATAGTGAAAGAAATTTTAATATGGTAAAATTGGTCTTACATGGTGTAATTTATTCCATATAATAGTATCAGGTTAGATGACCAAAAATTGGTGTAACAGATTCCCCCCCAACGTGCGAGCATTAGGAGCTAATCGTATGACCAAAGTACGTTGTAAGAACACAATCACTAGACACCGAAGGGGAGTCAGAGAGAGAGAAATATAAAGTGGAATGAAGTGAGAGAGGAAAATACCCCAAGGAGGAGAGACTTACAGGTGCAACAAGTCTCTTTTATGAGTGGGTACTTGATCTGAATGAGGCAGAGGAGGCATACCTATGCCCACCGAGAGAACAAAGTACAATGAATAATGGTGCATCCAGCAAACATGGGACTGAACTATATAGTACATGCTGGCATAAACATGGGCCATGTAAAAAACATGATAATGGATCCCACATAAATATTGTGCCTGAGATAAAAACCAGGAATTACACAATAATATCTGAGCACATGAGATATAAGTACAACCAAAGAGGTCCTGTAAAACAGGAAAGGGCTCTGAAAAATCTGAATGATACATGCAAACTAAAAAGACGCTACAAGCAGCTGAGGCCAGAAACATCAAATATGTAGAACTACATCCAAGGTTGTAGGAAAGAGGTCATCAGGGCATGTGGGGGGTTACCTGAAGGGCCACCCCCTCATGAGGTCTGAAAACATCTCACACACACCCGGGAATTGATGGTACAATCTGCTACATCACTGAACCATCAAGTATACATATCTCGATCATGCCATAAGGAGATGGAGCTGAGAAAAAATCAAGTCAAAGGGCAATAAAGGGTCCCTTTTCTTGATCTAAGGCACCGAACAAGAGTGGAAGCTGGAACCAAGGTACACCGCCCTCTAGACCTATCTTCTGAAATGAATAAGATGATGTCCACAGAAGGAGGTCCGCCATAGGTGAGGCAATAAGGGATCCTCAACTAAGACATGCAAGATAATAGTAGAGAAATTGATAGACTGACACCAGGAATGATTGTGGAATGGGGTTACTAAGTAGTGGGTTGTCGACTTCCCTTGTTAGAGCATAAAGGGCATGGATGAACTGGCAGCTACTGACTCAACTCCGAAGGGGATAGGGGACAGTATGAGTGGGGGCCAAAACGTGCGACATGAGAGAGGTACAAAGCAATGAAGGATGGAAGACTGTGATGGGAAATAAAAATAACTCGGGACATACTCCATGGATGCGATGATGAATCAACTCGGATGCTCTAAACAAGGGCGACTCGATGATGTTGTCGAATCGATGATGCTTCCACACAGAAGAGGCCTGGTGGGGACCATAAAAACATGAGTACAAGATTGTTACTCACGACAAAAAACGACACAAGCATCGAAAAGTATGAAGGCAAAGTGGTGCCCCAAGTACAAGTGTCACAAGTGAAGAAATTTTTGAGAAGTGGTGAAGTGACCCTTCTTGGAAAAAAGGCTTTCGGGTGAAGTATAAAATAAAAAAAAACAAAAGGATACCCATTTGAGTGCTTGGTGATATATTTCCAACGGTGCTGACTGTTTTTCAAACCAAGCTACGATTTGGCCATAATTGGTGAAAGAAAATTATGAGGTTTTTCTTGTAATAAGGCAATTTCCCTCCAATTTGATTCATTTGCAAGTGTAGCTGTGGTGAATGTGGAGAGGAGGGAAAGGTCCTAAATCTTGCTGTGGTCATAGCAGAAAAACCAACCATTGGGATCAGGATCTAGGACTTTCAGGTAGGTGACCTTACTTGTCTAAGGATGGCCTTAATGCTTCTTGGAAGGATGGTCCTGGTGAAGAATCAAGGTAAGAAAAGAATACGAGAATGAATTGCTAGAGAAGGTGTAGAATCATCCCCGACCACCAAGTCAAACTTGGGGACCAAGTGGTAAACATAGTATCAAACAAAGTAGAATATTTGAAGATAGGGTATCAAACATATATGATATATGGCTCTCCGGAGAGGCCGGTAGGTCTAACTATCCAAGGAATGGGAGGAAAATTGACCATACCTAGATTGATGGGGTCTAGGCTAAGACTTATGAAAATAAAGTGAGAAGGTGGCTAGGGGTGCCATCATGTCCCCAAGCATGGGATACTGCCCCCAAGCATATGTGATGGAGGGGAGTGATTTGGTATGCAAAGGTGGGAATGATGCCCCTAGCTAGAAGATTTTGTGGAGTGCCATGGTTTTCCAAGTGCCGAAATAATGGATTCAAGCCTTCAGTATCATAGGCACAAAATACTCAAGAGGATTATGAGAAGGTATATGGGCATAGGTTCCCCCAAGCATGTTATGGTCATGCCAAATGTATTTAGAAAAGTGGAATCTAAACACATTTTTATGATGTGGTTCGCCATTTGTTTATGTTATGGTTATCTTCTGTGGGAAGAATGGATAGATGCAGTTCAAGAAATGGAATGGAGGATTACCAATCTATTTTGGTACTGCATATATGAAGAAAATGGACTAAATTTCTGGGTTCTCATACATGGTGTCACTATCCCAAAGAGTGGATTTGGATATAATGAACTGGTGCTCACCTAGAAAACACACAAGTTGGTCAACAACAATGTTTAAGGGACTGGGTTGTTGATGTAAGATGAAGGAATGATGAAGTTGATCATCCCTAGAGTTATTTGAAGTGATATGGAACTCTAGAGGTTCTTCTAAATGGGGAAGAATAATGGTACTAGAGTCGACACTACCAGGTGCACTAGGAGGGTTGTGGAGAATTTCTTCTCTTGGACTCTCAAATATGGGTGCCCCCTTACCAAAACATTGGGTGTCAATGTAATGAAAACAAGGTGTATGTGGATCTAATTCATGGGTTCAATGTAAGGGGGGGTAGATAAAGTCATGGGTGGTAAATGCTTCCATAATGTCATCATCGTAATAAAAGATGGGGTGACTAGTGGAAGAAAGACCACCTGACGCGGCAATGCTACCTGACTCATTATCATGAGAAATGAGGTTCACATGCAGATCATCACGGAGGGTGATAGAAGAAAAAGTTGATGAAGAATCTACTGATGTTGAGCCCAAGGTGATCGCTGAAGGGAGGTCAGGCAAAACAAAAGGGGATGCCCCAGAGGGGTCTTCCACCATGGATATCATAGATGATGATAGGTAGAGGATAGTGGCCGAAGGATCCGTCATCTCGACATCGGGAGGGGGTATGTCATTGAGAGTGGATGTGTCCTCTAGTTTTGTCGAAGCATAGCGCACAAGTAAGGGAGAGGCGGACTTGTTGTGCTCGGCCTCGTATTGGTGAACCACTTCCAAGGAGGTGCGGTAATCTACGAGGTGGGGACATAAACGAGTATAGTGGCCATGGAGATGACGCAAAGCACAAGCATGATTTTTGTGCAAAGCCTTGAGGTTCTTAGCTGAAGTCAGTAAAGTAACATGGAATTTTGGGACATCAAACTCAGGAAATACTAGGTTGACTAGGGGTTTGATACGAGACAATTCAGGACAATGATGGGTGGCATAACCGTAAAAATCACACAAAGAGCACAGAGGTGTATGCTTTGGAGGCTTAGGAGTAACAAGTGTTTTCTGGGTAGCCTTGTCCTTAGGTGCCTTTTTGCAGGATTTTCCCTCCTCACCCAAGGCTTTCGCAATAGGAATAGATTCCTGTTGAGGTGGCTGAGGCACAGAAGCGAAGGGAGGGGTCATAGCATCTGGTTGGACCTAGGTCAAAGCAGTGTAAGGGTTGAGCTGACCAGGTGGGGTATTGGCTGGGGGATCAATGTACCAGGCTAGGATCCCCAAGGTTATGTTGAGAAGGGTCAAGGTAGCCATAACAGAGACCGAAAATACTTCGGAAGGGGGAGAAAGAAACAGTATCTGAATGAAGGAGTAATGGCTAGGTGGAATAGCTCCCAGATGAAGGGCCTTGAGGAGGTGGTCATGAAGGTTGAGTCGAAGTACTAGGAGCAGGTTGCAAAGGGCGAGGTGTTGACTAGTTGAACTGGACCGTTTGAGGTCGAATCGAGACGATTGCATCATGAAAAAATTCGACGAGCTAGGGTTAGAGATAGGAGGGGGAAGACCAAGGAATGAACCAAGAAAAGAGGAATCTTTATAGACTCCAAGTGAGACACTAGTTGGAGGTTCAACTGCTTGTTTATTGGCCACCAAAGAAATAAGGGACTCTAGAGAGGTCTGAGACTTCGGCTCGTAATATGTCAACTGATCTATTGTGACGATCTTTTTGTTATGAGGAAAGAAAATCTTATGGTGAACCAGAGATGGGACAATAGACATCGCATAAGTGTATCTACGACCCAATAGAATGTTGCAGTCTAAGGGGGCATCAATGAATTCAATGTCAACACAAATAATTTTTCCTGCAAGAGTAATAGGACAATTGCGAAACATGCTAAGGGGCTCAGAAGAGTGGCCATCCCACGCACAGAAGGTGATATTGGAAGAGGATAACTCAGGGGATCCGAGCTGTTGCCAAACAGAAGTGGACATGACATAGGTGGATTCCCCCTCATCAATGATACATCGGGAGGCATTGGCATTCTGGATCTTGACAAGTATTTGGAAGGCGACAAATGCAGGAAGGAGGGGATGCTCTGACTTGTCAACATTGAAGACAATCAAACAATCATCTGAAGGATCCACAATGACCATAGAAATTAGTAGAGCTTTTATTTGTGAAGGGCACGACTGGAGGACTTCTAGCATTGACATGGCGGTAGGGGATTGCTCCAAGTCATCTACTATACTATAGGTGTGGGCAGCTTTACCGGAAGTGGCGTTTCAATGTAACGATCCCTTAGGAATATTGGTATATACCTCTGCTTTATGCTAAGGGACCTATAAAGGACCATTGGGTGTCGAAATTGGCTCTGTGGGACCTAAAGACAGGGGCTTGGTTGGAGACGTAGTAGGAGGCTTGGTGTACTGCAGGACCGAGTCTGAAGGTTGAGGTCAGTGGTATTGGCCTGGTCAGAGTTCATCATGAGGATATGGTAATTAGAGGTACTAGATGGGGGAGGTTGAGTAGCCGCCTGAATTTCAGGGGGTTGGGCAGCCACATATCCTTGCTGAGGGAAAGGATTGGTAAACACAACCAGTTGGATAGGCACAGTATTAGGAGGAACCAAAGAAGCGACTTGTTGTCCTAGAGATATTTCTCGAGCTTCTCACATTTGACGCATCTGAGGTAAAAGGGGACAATCATGGGTATAGTGACCATGGACACCACAATAAGAACAAGGCTTATTCGTACGAAGAGGCCTGTTTTGCTTGGGCTGAGCGCCCTGTTCCTGGGTTGTAGTGTTAGATGTATTCCATTGGGGATTGTTTCCTAGATTACCTAGAGCTATCTGGTTCTAGTTTCCTTTCCTCTTACTTTTGGAAGTGGGAGGATTAGTCGCAATCTGCTGTGCATACACCTGACCTTGAGGGGGGGGGGGTGGATGCTGCTGCGGAGCTTGAGAAGGCAAGGGAGGCTGAGGTGCTTCTGCTGGAGGAGGTCGAGCACCAAGCTGGAAATACTCATAGTAAGGAGGTTGAGCAACATTTGGGTAAACGGGTTGGGAAAAAACAGACCCTGGCATTGGAGGATGTGGTTGGGCAAAGGCGTGAGGAGCTGGCCCCTCCCTGAGGGAAACCATAACCCATGGGAGGATGAGTGTACAGATATGAAAGGGATCCAATGATACCATCGGTGAAATGAGATTCCCCCGGTGCGTTGGCACCTCCAAGTCTAGGGAGATCAGGTAAGATACTATAAAAATAACTGTATTGTGTGTATATCAAGTCATATTTTAATGCAATCTAGAGGGCTACTTCTTCAGCCTGAGGAAAGTGAGATGTGACATCTTTACCAATAGTAGGCAAAAGGGATCTGAGAAACCAGTCCATGTAGACATGGTCTTCGAAAACAGGGGTTCAACATAGGCTCTTCCTTCTGCGTCATTCTTGAATATGGTCAGATAGGCGAGTGGTAGAAGTTTGGTGGAAAGAGGTCAAGAGTTTGGTACAAGTGTCATAGCGAAGGGGAAGATGGAAGTAAGATAGAAACACCTTGGCAAGGGTCGCAAAAGTAGTATGAGAGGAGGAGGCCTGGTTGACATACCACTTGGAAGCTTCTCTAGTAAGCGTACGCTGGAATAACCGAAGATGGATAGAGTCATCGGTGATGGAGTTAGACGAACACCACATGTGGAAAGAACAAACATGGTTGGTAGAATCCTATCCAACATTTCCTTCAAGCTTGGGGATGCCTGAAGGAAGCTTTGGGACCGAGTCTGAAGGTTGAGGTCAGTGGTATTGGCCTGGTCAGAGTTCATCATGAGGATATGGTAATTAGAGGTACTAGATGGGGGAGGTTGAGTAGCCGCCTGAATTTCAGGGGGTTGGGCAGACACATATCCTTGCCGAGGGAAAGGATTGGTAAACACAACCGGTTGGATAGGCACAGTATTAGGAGGAACCGAAGAAGCGACTTGTTATCCTAGAGATATTGCTCGAGCTTCTCACATTTGACGCATATGAGGTAAAAGGGGACAATCATGGGTATAGTGACCATGGACACCACAATAAGAACAAGGCTTATTCGTACGAAGAGGCCTATATTTCTTGGGCTGAGTGCCCTGTTCCTGGGTTGTAGTGTTAGATGTATTCCATTGGGGATTGTTTCCTGGATTACCTAGAGCTGTCTGGTTCTGGTTTCCTTTCCTCTTACTTTTGGAAGTGGGAGGATTAGTCACACTCTGCTGTGCATACAAATGACCTTGAGGGGGGGGGGGGTGGATGCTGCTGTGGAGCTTGAGAAGGCAAGGGAGGCTGAGGTGCTTCAGCTGGAGGAGGTCGAGCACCAGGCTGGAAATACTCATAGTAAGGAGGTTGAGCAACATTGGGGTAAACGGGTTGGGAAAAAACAGACCCTGGCATCGGAGGATGTGGTTGGGCAAAGGCGTGAGGAGCTGGCCCCTCCCTGAAGGAAACCATAACCCATGGGAGGATGAGTGTACAGATATGAAAGGGATCCAACGATACCATCGGTGACATGAGATTCCCCCGGTGCGTTGGCACCACCAGGTCTAGGGAGATCAGGTAAGATACTATAAAAATAACTGTATTGTGTGTATATCAAGTCATATTTTAATGCAATCTAGAGGGCTACTTCTTCAGCCCGAGGAAAGTGAGATGCGACATCTTTATCAATAGTAGGCAAAAGGGATCTGAGAAACTAGTCCATGTAGACATGGTCTTCGAAAACAGGGGTTCAACATAGGCTCTTCCTTCTGCGCCATTCTTGAATATGGTTAGATAGGCGAGTGGTAGAAGTTTGGCGGAAAGAGGTCAAGAGTTCGATACCAGTGTCATAGCGAAGGGGAATATGGAAGTAAGATAGAAAAACCTTGGCAAGGGTCGCAAAAGTAGTATGAGAGGAGGAGGCCTGGTTGACATACCACTTGGAAGCTTCTCTAGTCAGCGTACGCTGGAATAACCGAAGATGGATAGAGTCATCGGTGATGGAGTTAGATGAACACCACATGTGGAAAGAACGAACATGGTTGGTAGGATCCTATCCAACATTTCCTTCAAGCTTGGGGATGCTTAAAGGAAGCTTTGTTGGCATAGCAAGCCAACCTGGATCATTTTGTATGGGGTCATTAATCAACTGGATAAAATCAGGAAGGCTTAGGCTTGCCATATAAGGAAGCAAGGGAGCAGTCGAAATAGTTCCTGTTGTGGCACCACTAGTAGTGTTTCTAGAATTAGGGTAGGGGCCAACACTAGTGTTAGGTCTTGAACTAGACATGATGAAGGTGAAAGGTGGAGGAGAGCTGGAGATAGAACTATAAAGGGAACCCGATGAACTAGAATCAGAGTCAGAATGGGGACTCGGTGGAGGAAAAACTTGGACCCTAAACGATGGAGTAAGTATTCCTAATAGAAACTAAGGATGAAGGCCTTGGAGTCTCCAGGATAAGTGCCTTGGGGGCGCAATGATGGGAAAGAGACACAAAACCCAATAACGAAGAGAGGTAAACAAGGGTAGGCAGGTATAGATCAATTGATTACAATGTTTAAGTCTTGGCCTGGTGGTGTAAACCAAGAGCTTTTCACTTTAGGTGTCCGTGTATGTGATGAGTGTGTTAATTTTAATTAATCCCAGACGTGTGTAGAATAAAAAAAAGAAAAATATGTTGTATAACTGTAAATAAAACTAAAAGCGACAATAAAATAAACAACTAAAGTTGTATAAATTTAAACCCAAAGAGGAATGATTCTTAACAACGAGTTTATGGGTGGGAAAAATCTAATCAAAACACAAAAAATAGCCAATGGATCTAAGGTAAAGAGGGATAGAGATCTAAAGGTTAGATTTGCTGGAAAGAGGTGTAGAAAACAACAAGAAACCAGAGGGAAAAATGTTGAAATATAGGTGGCGAAAGGCTACAACATAAAGGGAAATGGAGGGCACCCTAAAGGAGGACCAAGAAAACTGAAAAGAGGTGTTTTGGATGGATAAATAATCGATCTAAAATGGATATGAAAGTGTAGGTTTAGATCTGAAAAATGGCTAAAAAACACTGAAATCTCAGAAGACCTGCTTTAGCTAAACTCCTCCTAAAAAGGTGGAAGCATACTAAATCCATAAGGGGCTTGGTTCCTACTTCGAAAAGTAAAAAAAAGCAAGTACAGGTCCAAGATGGGTAAAGACGAAGGTCAGAAAACCCTGAACAGTGCCCCAAACAAACCTTGAAAAATCACAGAAAAAATCCCACAAAAAGTACAGGTCACAGGTTCTGACCTGTTTTCTGTTGAAGTCGCAGTTTTTGGGCAGTTATCCACTCTTGAGAGCCGAGGTCACAGTTTTTGGGCCAAAAAGTGCGACCTGCACTTCCCGCTATCTCGGGAGTAGATTTTAGAAAAAGTGTCGTCTGTGCTGCGACTGATACCTGTTACCTATGCAAATGGCCCATAAACACACGAAAGTTAGAATTTTTACTATTTTAGGGTAAACAACGTTAAAAAAAAACATCAATGAATGTAAAATAAGAAGCTGAAGAAAAACCATATGGGTGGAAGCAGATGGTCATGCAGGGATCCGAAAAATGACAGTTGTTGTAATAAAAAACCCTTGTGGAGTCGCCCGTACACCAAGCCTCCTGCTATGTCTGCAACCAAGTCCCCGTTTTTAGGTCCCACAGAGCCAATTTTGACACCCAATGGTCCTTTATAGATCCCTTAGCCTAAGGCAGAGGTACATACTATGATCCCCAATGGGACCGTTACGCAAAAAAACTGATTCCGATAAAACTGCCCACACCTACATTATAGTATATGACTTGGCGCAATCCCATAACGCCATGTCAACGCTGGAAGTCCTCAATTTGTGCCCTTCACAACGAAAATATCTAATAACTGCTATGGGCATTGTGGATCCTTCAGATGATCATTTTATTGTCTTCGATGTTGACAAGTTAGAGCATCCCCCCCTTCCTGCATCCGTCACCTTCCAAATGTAGAAATTTGAATAACTGTTAAATTATTCACCGAGATTATCCTGATCACACACTATTTGAGCTTCATGCATAATACATAACCTCTTCTACCATTGATCATTAATTACGAAAAATATAAACAATCGCATGCGCACATTAAAACAATAAACAATCACACATATAAACACAATGTTTATGGGAAAATTTAAAGCTGAAAACCCCCAACTATCTATATATTATAATGATAGAGTTCATGTAACAATAATTGTACAAACTCCTCACAAGCTCTCAGTACAATCTCCAATTGTTACACACTACACAAGCTCAGATCTAGCAAAACACATGCTCCAATCTGCTCCATCTGTTAGCCTACCTCTACTGCGCAATCCAAGATGAATAATGGCTCAATCTGAGTTTGAATCCCTCTGGTATGCACTGCACAATCCTCATTGGCATCTCCATCAATGTGTGTTGCAAAATCATGTACCAGTATAGTCACAACTGATAGTCACACTTGCTCTTTCACCTACCTCTTCACTGGTCTCCATTGAAACTGTCCATGCACTGAAGTTAACTGATGTATTCTTTAGTTGATTTATGAGTTTATAATTAGCGAATTAATTAATAATTAATTCAAACCACTCTCACTAGTGTATCAATCAGTTAGACTAGATACAACTAGCTCAACTATGTTTAACTGAGTTAAACTGAACACAACTGCATTAACTCCTCAATTGTCACCTGAGTTCTAACTGAAGTCTCCATGCAGTAGCTCCACTAAACCCTCAGGAATAGCGTAATTCCTTCTGTCAGCTGCATGTGCCACATCTGTGCACTTAACGGATGTGCTTCAAGAGGATAAGATAATGTTTAGAGTCCAAATATTATTAAGAGCTAATAATATTCGACATATCTATTTTTAGACTGGCAATCTAAAAATAGATTCCGCCCAGTATGTCTAAAATAGAAGTCCATCTATTTTTTTCCGACTTGACCGACCATCCACAAATAGCATGCTGCAACTCATAGAACATGATCCATATGTCTAAAAATAGACATAGTCTAAAAATAGACTTTGCGCCAAAAATAGCCTGCGGGCCCACTTAGTGAAGGCGACTTCTTTCCACTAAGCTCATCATCTTGTTGCAATCTCAACACCAAATAAATTTCAAGATTCAGAATGTCAACGTCTCCTGATGTATCATTGATGAGGGGGCATCCACCTGCATGATGTCTTCTTCTGTTTGGAAATAACTCGGATCCCCTAAGTTAGCCCCTTCCACTATTACCCTCCGTGCGTGGGATGGCCACTCTTCCCAGCCCCTTGGCATGTTCTGCAATTGTCCCATTACTCTTGCAGGAAAAACTGTTTGTGTTGATGTTTAAGTCATTGATGCCCCCTTAGACTAACACATTCTATTGGGTCATAGCTGCACTTATGCGATGTCTGCTGTCCCATCTACGGTTCACCGTAAGATGTGCTTTCCTCATAACGGAAAGATCGTTACAATCGATCAGCTGACATATTAATATAATATAAAAATTATTTATAAATTCTTGTCTTGTCCTTAGCACTTCAGATCTAAGATTTCTCTCTCTTGATGGTGCAGAAAACCCAGACAAAATGGAACTCAAAGGGAGCTCAAAAGAAAAAAATAGAAAAATATGACAATGATGGAGGATCAAAGTCAGACAAAACGTATAGATTAGGAGGTGATCTCAAGGCAACAAAAGGTAGTGAATGAATGGAAAACCCTTCTATTTATAACAAAATATTGAGTTAGTCTAGATATTGTTGCATAGTTAAAATATTATTAACCAAATCTAGATCCAACTTTTATGGAATATTTTATTATTTTTGTTGGAGGGAAAAGGAATTTAAACTTGGTAAAATCCCTTTATTTAGAAATAATAAATAAATAAATGATTTATTTATTATTTTAAGAATGTGGTTAAAGGATAATTAAATAAATAATGATTTATTCAATTATTTATAAATGATTTAGTCAAATTTAACAAGGAATGTTATTAAATAATGATTTAAATAATTATTCGTAGAAAATAATAAGACAAATAATGATTTATCTAATTAATTTTCCCGTTTTGGGTTAAATATGACCAGGAATATTAATTAAACATGGGTTTAGTTAATTATCCCTAGAGGAAAATCAAACAAATAAAGATTTATTTAATTATTCCTTACGGGGATTCCTGTTAAGACAAGAAACAACTTAATAAACTATGGGTTATTAAGTTATTTCTCATAGTGAAAGCAATTTTACTGCGGTAAAATTGGTCTTACATGGTGTACTTTAGTCCATATAATAGTAACAGGTTAGATGACCAAAAATAGCTGTAACACCTTGCTTCCCACCATACAAGTATTGATCCCTCCATTCTCAAGGAAGCCAATTGAATCTTTATGTCATGCTCCTGAAGGTTCTAAATTCTACAATAAACCTCCAATTGTCGAATCCAATTATCCAGCTTCTCTGCATGCACTTCGCCATTATACATTGGAGGCTCAAACTTAACATCAAGTTTAAGAAATGGTGATTTACCAACTCCTTTGGAAGTATGTGTATGAACATATGGAAGAGTTATGGTAGTGGAATATAATGATGAGGAAGGTGAAGATGGTGGTGAGGATGATGGTGGAGTGGATGGTGTCTTCTTGCCATCTCCATGGCCTCCTCCACCTGGAGAAACCTCTCCTCTTGGAGGCCTTGAACTCTCTCCTTTCATCCTTACATTCCTTTCCTCATAGAGGACTTTAACCATCTCAGGCATATCAAAGAATTCCTTCTTGAATGCTCTCTCATCTTCTATCATGATAGGTTTTCCTTCATGAGACATGCTCATTGAAGACTCAATGTAAACTTGAGGATGTGTTGGTGTTGAAGAATTTGGAAAACTTTCCCTTCTTCCTCTTGACCCAACTACAGGGCTCTCAACCAACTTCCCTTCTCCTCTTTTGAGTTTTAACCTTGTAAGCATGACACAAAATTGCAAATAATTAGATTCCTTATTGCACAACAAAACCTAATGAACTTGAGGTCCCATACCAAAAATGATATGAATGGAGGATGTTAGTAATGATCAACTAATTCCCCTTTCAAATTTATAAATTAAATGTATTTTGTGTGCTTAAGGGTTCAAGGTTTCTTGCAAATTATCAAGTCTCATGTGTGTTTTTTGTAGAAATTTGCTGAATAATGATTAATTATCCACCGAGACTATCCTGGTCACATACTATTTGAACTTCATACACAACACATAATCTCTTCCACTCAACTCAACTCAGATCATCACACATGCGGAAATAAAATCAAGCGATAACACATCAAATCATCATACACATTAACACGGTATGTATGGGGAAAGCTTATAGATGAAAACCCCGCAGCTATTGTGTATATTATAATGGAGAAATCAAGTAACAAACTCAGTACAATACTCCTCACAAGTACTCAGTACTTTCTCATACGGTTACCCACAATCTAGCTCAGTTTTGAACAGGTTACTGGTTCAAAACTCACCGCCAATTGCCTTGCCTCTATTGCGCAATCCAGGCCTGTCTATATAGAGATCCAAGGTTCGAATCTCCTTGGCTTGACAGCGCAATCATCATGGGAAATTCCTCCAATTGTGGTGCAAATCTCATGCACAACTGATGTCGCCACTGATAGCTAACTCCACCCTTTCATCTACCTCTTTCACTGGTCTCCACTGAACTGATCATGCACTGTAGTGAGCTGATGTGTTCTTGAGTTGAATAATGAGTTACTAATTAATGAATTAAATAATATTTAATTCACTCCACTCATAACTAATTAATTAGCTAGTTAAACTAATCTCAACTAGTTCAACTAAAATAAACAGAACACAACTCCACTATCTGTCTCATTAACTCCTCCAAACTTCTGCCACTGAAGTCCAACTGAAGTCAACCATGCATGATGCCATCAAACCCTTGGGAACCATGTGATTCCTCTGTCAGATGCATGAGCCACCTCTGCAGCTCGAACTGAAGTGCTCCAAGAGAGTAAACTGTTGTTTATAGTCCAAATATTATTAAGGGTAAATAATATTTGACTTCCATATTTTTAGGAGAGGCAGTCTAAAAATAGCCTTCGACCTCTTCGACCTAAAAAATAGAGTCTCATCTATTTTTACCAACATGACCAATGCTCAAAGAATCTCAAACTGGAATCCCCGAACCATGCTCCATATGTCTAAAAATAGACATAGTCTAAAAATAGACTTTGCGCCAGAATTTGCCTGCGGGCCCACTTAGTGAAGGCGACTTCATTTCACTAAGCTCCATCATCTTGCTGCATTTTCAACACTCCCTCTCGGCAAGATATGGATTATCTGCAACCCCTATCCTGCCTCTGTGGAATTCGAACTTGCTCCTGGTGAGCGCCTTCGTCAGGATGTCGGCATCCTGATCCTCCGTGGGAACATATGAAAGCATCATGATTCTCCGCTGAACACAATCTCTGATATGATGGTACCTGATGTCGATATGTTTGGACCTATCATGAAATAATGGATTAGCTGAGAGCTTGATGCAGCTCTGGTTATCACAGTAGGCTCCAAATGCAACCTGAACAAACCTGCGAGGATCTTCCTCATCCAAATAGCCTCGCATGTAGCCAAACTTGCTACCATGTACTCGGCCTCTGCTGAACTGAGTGCCACGGATCTCTGCTTCTTGCTGTACCAGGAAACTGCTGTCGACCCAATGCTGAAAACTCCTCCAGAAGTGCTCTTCCGGTCCGTTGGACTCCCTGCCCAATCTGCATCAGTGAAGCCAGAAAGCTTCGCTCCATCCTCTTGTCTGTACCATAGACCATATCCCGATGTGCCTCTGATATAGCGCAATACATGCTTGCCTGCCTTCCAAAAGAGCTTGGTGGGCTTAACCATAGCTTGCGAAAGCTGGTTAACTGCATAGCATATAT
Source organism: Pinus albicaulis (assembly GCA_034641835.2). Classification (NCBI taxonomy): domain Eukaryota; kingdom Viridiplantae; phylum Streptophyta; class Pinopsida; order Pinales; family Pinaceae; genus Pinus; species Pinus albicaulis. Next base: position 565,487,279 of record CM076579.1, on the reverse strand, counting down.
CGGGTCGTGTATTGACCAGATACATAAGCGACCCCACCAACTGTCGATAGACAGTGGCATCCACTACCTCCGCTGAAGTAGCATCCTCCTTCCTCCAACCACCCGGAAGAGGAGTGTCAACAGGCTTGCAGCCTTGCATGTTGAACCTCTCCAGAATCTCCCGGGCATACTTGCCCTGAGAAACAAACAGTCCTCCGCTGCGCTGCCAAATCTCCAATCCTAGGAAATAATGAAGGATGCCCAAGTCCTTCATCTCGAACTCTCGTGCAAGATCCTCCTTGCATGAAAGTATCAACTGCTCATCGCTAGTCAAAATCAGATCATCTACATACAGTACGATGATCAATAGCTTCCCCTCCACCACAATCTGGTACAGGTTTGGATCTGCCTCACTCTTGGAGAATCCAAGCCCGGTGAAGTAGCTGTCTATCCGAGTGTACCAAGCACGAGGTGCTTGCTTCAGCCCGTACAGTGCTCTCTTGAGTCGGCACACATGCGACTCACTGCTGAAGATCTCAAAACCTTCAGGCTGCTCTATGTGCACCTCCTCCTCAATAACTCCATTGAGGAACGCAGTCTTCACATCCATCTGATGAATGTGCCACCCCATCTGCGCTGAGAGAGCAAGGATCGTCCGTATGGAAGAGTACCTTGCGACAAGTGCAAAGGTCTCCTCATAGTCAATCCCCTCGATCTGTGAAAAGCCACGGGCGACAAATCTCGCCTTGTACTTCTCCACACTCCCGTCAGCCGCCTGCTTCACTTTGTAGATCCATCGCGAACCCACCACTGATTTCCCCTCTGGTCTTGGGACAATCTCCCATGCACTGTTTCTGATGATCGAATCATATTCTTCGATCATGGCATCAACCCATGCGGGTTCCTCCACGGCTTCCTCAAAAGAGGATGGCTCCGTCACAACACATTGACTCACAAGAGCCATGTATCCAGTGTACCGATCCGGTGACTGCCTCTGTCTGCGCTGTGCTGTAGGTGGTCCTACAACCTTCTCTGCATCTCGAGCCAGTCGCTCAGCTTCTGTAGTGTGCATGCGCCCTCTGATGGTTGGCGTTGCATGGGTGGTTTCTTCCACCTCCTAAACCTCCTCTTGTGGCTGATCCACATCCGGAAGCTCCTCCTTAGGAACTAACAGCTCCTCATCTGCATGCAAGTGTAGCTCCCTCTCAAGCGAACACTGCATGGCTTTCTCCTCCTGAAATTTTATATCCCGTCGCACAACAATATTGCGACTGTCTGACAAATACACCCGGTAGTTGTGAGGTGTATCAGTGTACCCCACAAATATTCCAACCTCAGCAGTTGGATCCAGCTTCCTTCTCGCATCCTTCGTCACATGCATGTAGACGGGAGAACCAAAAATCCGCAAATGGGAAATATCAGGCCTCTTGCCAGAATAAGCCTCCTCCGGTGTACTCATGCCAAGAACCTTGTGAGGACAACGGTTCTGCACATACACTGCTGTATTGCATGCCTCAGCCCACAAGTGAAGGGGTAGGCCCTGATCATGCAACATCGCCCGTGCGGCACCCACGATCGTTCTGTTCTTCCGCTCAGCCACCCCGTTCTGCTGTGGGTTATGGGGTGCGATGAGCTCTCTCCGAATCCCTTCTGCGCTGCAGAACTCCTTGAATTCAGCCGAGATGAATTCACCACCGTTGTCACTCCTTAGAGCAATCACCTTCTTCCCCGACTCCTTCTCGACCAGTGCTTTAAACTCACAGAACTTCGCGAATGTATCGCTCTTCTTCTGCATGAAGAAGATCCAGAACTTTCGAGAGAAATCATCAACAAAGATCACATAATACCTGTGCTTTGCTGTCGAAGCAACTGAGAAAGGACCACACACGTCTGTGTGAACTCTCTCAAGGATCGTCGTGGCGCGACTATCCTTCTCGTGAAAGGTGGCTTTCAGATACTTCCCTAAAGTACACCCCTTGCACTGATCTGACTGCGCAAGAGTGCCCTTAGGAAGTCCAGTAGAAATCTGCTGCAGAATCTTCAAAGCTCCATGGTGAAGGTGGCCCAATCTCCTGTGCCACAGTTCGCTCTCATCATCCCGGCTCACCACTTCTCCCGCCTTGCATGCCATAGCTGCGCAGTCATCTACCTGCAACTGATAAAGGTTCTGAGTTCGAACCCCTATCTTCCGGGTCTCTCCAGTAGTCTTACTGCGCGGGAAGGCTTTTCCTTCGCTGAAGACCACATCATACCCCTTATCCTCCAACATCGCTACTGAAATCAGGTTCTTCTTCAATCCAGGTACATGCATGACATCCTTCAATACAAAGGGCTTACCAGACTCCCTCTGAAAGGATATGGTACCGATACCAGTCGCACTGTATCTACCATCATCGCCCATCTCGATGTGCACACCCAAATCTTTGTCCTCCAGATCTGAGAACAACTCTCGATCTCCCGTCATATGAAATGACGCACCGCTATCCAAGAACCACACCGATCCCATCACACTTGAAACCAAGCATGCAATCAGTGAAAAGTCAAGCTCGAACTGTGAAGCCAAAGCTTCTCCATCTGCAGATCTTCCCGCTTGCTTGTTCTTCTTCTTCTTTGGACAATTGGTAGCATAATGTACGTGATCATGGCAGTGAAAACACTTCACTTTCGCCATATCCTGCTTCTTGCCCTTAGCACCAGAATGAGAGGTTTTCTTACCCTTCCCCTTCTTTGCTTTGGCCACCAAAGCGCAGTTTTCTTCATCACCTCCCTTTGATGAAGATCCATCATGAGTAGTCCTCCTTATCTCCTCCTGCATGAGATCCGCCCAAAGGCGCTCCCATCCCGGCAGCTTCTCCCGACCATTGACACTATCTTGATATGAGTGCCAAGCCTTCGGAAGACCAAGGAGAGCCCGGTCGACCATGTCCTCGTCTTCGACAGTCACCCCCACACTTCCCAGCTCATCTCTGCACTGAGTGAACTTCGTGAGGTATTTGGCGATACTGTCGCCCTTCTCCATCTTGATGTTCCTGAGCTTATCTTTGAGCGCCAGCTTCCTTTGGTCACTCTTACTATGGAATAGATCCGTCAAAGCTTTCCACATTAAATATGGAGTAGCCTTTCCATGCAGGCTGGATACAATATGATCCTTGACGCCCTCCAACGGGATCCTTCGACATTTCGCCATCTTCTTTTGCCATGCTTCGACTTCAGCAGGATCAGTGGGCTTTTGGACATCCGTATCTACGAACTCCTTCAGACCATTATCTTCTAATACCGCCTCCATGCGATCCTTCCATGCAACATAATTCGAACTGCCTTCAAGAGCATATTCGAGTCGCAAACCGTTGAAAGACATTTTCAACACTGGCACCAAGAAAACAAAACTGCTGCAAAATTTCGAATTCTACCTCAAAGCTCAACCGCTCTAGATCTGTGAGAACAAATTATTTCTAGCATAGAGATTGACTGCAAGGGGCATTTACCGGACCTTTCACTTTCCGAAGAAAGATGAATCCGGAGGCTACCTGGCCCGCATGCAGACTCTGTCTACCGAAATAAGTTTGTAATCACTGTGATGATCAATCTCTGCTTCAATAGCTCCAATACCATGTAGAAATTTGCTGAATAATGATTAATTATCCACCGAGACTATCCTAGTCACATACTATTTGAACTTCATACATAACACATAATCTCTTCCACTCAGATCAACTCAGATCATCACACATGCGGAAATAAAATCAAGCGATAACACATCAAATCTTCATACACATTAACACAGTATGTATGGGGAAAGCTTATAGCTGAAAACCCCGCAGCTATTGTGTATATTATAATGGATAAATCATGTAACAAACTCAGTACAATACTCCTCACAAGTACTCAGTACTATCTCATGAAGTTACACACAAACTAGCTCAGTTTTGAACAGGTTACCGGTTCAAAACTCACCGCCAATTGCCTTGCCTCTATTGCGCAATCCAGGCCTGTCTATATAGAGATCCAAGGTTCGAATCTCCTTGGCTTGAAAGCGCAATCATCATGGGCAATTCCTCCAAGTGTGGTGCAAATCTCATGCACAACTGATGTCGCCACTGATAGCTAACTCCACCCTTTCATCTACCTCTTTCAATGGTCTCCACTGAACTGATCATGCACTGTAGTGAACTGATGTGTTCTTGAGTTGAATAATGAGTTACTAATTAATGAATTAAATAATATTTAATTCACTCCGCTCATAACTAATTGATTAGCTAGTTAAACTAATCTCAACTAGTTCAACTAAAATAAACAGAACACAACTCCACTATCTGTCTCATTAACTCCACCAAACTTCTGCCACTGAAGTCCTAATTGAAGTCAACCATGCATGATGCCATCGAACCCTTGGGAATCACGTGATTCCTCTGTCAGATGCATGAGCCACTTCTGTAGCTCGAACTGAAGTGCTCCAAGAGAGTAAACTGTTGTTTAGAGTCCAAATATTATTAAGGGTAAATAATATTTGACTTCCCTATTTTTAGGAGAGGCAGTCTAAAAATAGCCTTTGACCTCTTCGACCTAAAAAATAGAGTCTCATCTATTTTTACCAACATGACCAATGCTCCAAGAATCTCAAACTGGAATCCCCGAACCATGCTCCATATGTCTAAAAATATACTTTGCGCCAGAATTCGCCTGCGGGCCCACTTAGTGAAGGCGACTTCATTTCACTAAGCTCCATCATCTTGCTGCATTTTCAACATTTTTCATGTCAATTTAATGAGAAATTTAACATAAAAACAAGAGCTAAACAACAATAAATAAATTACAGAAGATCACCATACATAACATTAACATAGGTATTTGACAAAGGAGTTCACCCCTCCTGGGCTACATCTCCTTGGTTCAGCTTCCTTGGCTTGGGCCTCTATATTATGCTCAAATTGTCAAATTGACCTATTTACAGTGCTCATTTTCTCCTATAACTTGCTCAAATGAGTCCATAATGGCTCAAAATGGTCAACTAGCCTCTTCCTAAGCCTTAATTGGTTAAAAATTGAAAAATTTATGGCCTCTTCAATTTCTCCGACTAAATCCGTCCCTAAACTAGTTAACTACCACTAAAAATGGCAGTTTCCCAGAATCAGGAGGTCCACTAATTAAATTTCAAGTGGAGTTTGACGCTAATTAAGTGCATTTTAAGCACTAAATGAACGCTTAACTTAATCCACACTTAAGATTAGTTTATGTGCTAATTAAATAGGGATTCGGTTAAGTAATCATGGTTTAATGGTTTTTTAACTCCGCATTTAGCTCTGGCCCCGTGTAGAAATTATACAAAAAATATGTGTACCAATGGATTCAATCCAATCATGAAATATTCTAGAGAAAGATATTGAATCTTTCTACAATTAATTTTCGGAAATTAAACATGATCGCATAATCACACCAAGTAAGAGAAAGAATCAAATCCACAAAAAATGAAATTTTCTGGGGAAAGAAATCTTCTCAAAAGCCCTCTATCTATATTGTATAAAACCAAGGAATCATGAAACAATTACAATGCTCAAAAGCCCTCTATCTTCTCACAAGATTATGTTGCACTCTACCAACTGTCTCACACTGGTCTAGACAAAATCGACCAAGACTTAGCCAATTTCCTGCCTCTGCTCAGCCTGCCTTGCTTGCACAATTATAAGAACAATTGATCCCTATTAATTAGGAAATTCAACCTTCCAAAGCTACGCAATACATCATGGGTAATCCTATGGTTTTCTAATTACGCGTTGAAAATTTACTAATAATGCAATTGATAGATAACATCCCTTTAACCTCTATCTTAACTGGGTCTTCATCATAACTCACATGCATGAAACTATTAATAGTAAACCATCAGTCACTTGACAGATCACTACATGTGAGTTAAATCTGATTTAATTCACTTGACCTCTCACTATTACAACAATTAGTTACAACTAGTTATACTGACTTTAACTCACTTAATTGAGTTAACTGATTTCTCATGCATCAAGCTAATACATTAACTGCAAATTGGACTCTAAAACAAATAGAATCACTCTACATGCCTCAAAAACCACCCTCAACTCGAATTTCATGATCTAACTAATTCTATCACACTCAATTAACTATTACAAGTGATTATGAGATAAGATTACAATTTATTGTCCAATTTAATTAAGGGAAAATTAAATTAGACTCACATTTCTTGTTAAATTTTCAACACTCCCTCTCAACAAGAAAGGGATTATCAGCTGGCCTGATCCTGTCTCTATGGTATTCAATTTTTATCTTGGCGAGTGCCTTCATTAGAATATCTACATCCTATTCCTCCGTGGGAATGAACTGAAGTAACAAATGTGTCTATGAACATAATTTCTGAGATGGTTGTACCAGATGTCAATATGCTTGGACCTGTCTTGGAATACTAGATTAACTGAGAATTTTATGCAACTCTAGTTATCACAATGTATCACCATTGGATCCATTTGATGACCAAACAAACCAAAAAGTATATTCCTCATCTAGATGGCCTCACATGCTGCCTGACTGGCTGCCATGTACTCTGCCTCGGCTGAACTGAGTGTAATTGATCTCTGCTTCCTGTTGTACCAAGAAACTACTGTTGATCCTATGCTGAAGATCCCTCCTGATGTTCTCTTCCTGTCTTATGGATTTCCTGCCCAATATGCATTGGTGAATCCTTGAAGTTTCACTCACTCTGTCTGTCTGTACCATAATCCATACTTTGTAGTGCCCCTGAAATATCTCAAGGCATGCTTCCCCGCTTTCCAAAAGAGATTGGTAGAATTAAGCATAGCTTGAATAAGCTGTTTAACTGCGTAGAATATGTTTGGTCGTGTGTTCACCAAGTACATGAGTGAACCCACAAGCTTTCTGTAGATAGTAGCTTCCACTACCTCACCTGAAGTAGCATCCTCCTTCCTCCAGTTTCTTGCAATAGGAGTCTCCATGGGTTTACAACTCTCAATGTGGAACTTCCTCAAAATATGTCAGGCATTCTTGCCTTGAGAAACACATAGCTCTCCATCCCACTGCCATATCTCCAAACCAAGGAAATAGTGAAGGAGTCCCATGTTTTTCATCTCAAACTCTCTTGCAAGATCCTATTTGCAAGAAGTTATGAGTTTCTCATCAACTGTCACAATAAGATCATCAACATAAAGTATGATAATAAAAAGCTTACCATCAACCATAATCTGGTATAGGTTCGCATCCACTTCACTCTTTGTGAAGCCCAACTCGGTGAAATAGTTGTCAATCCTGGTGTACCAAGCACGAGGTGCTTGCTTCAGCCCATAGAGTGCTCTTTTAAGTCTGCACACATGAAAATCCATGTCAAAGGTATCAAAACATTATGGCTGCTCAATGTACACTTCTTCCTCAATAAATCCATTGAGAAATGAATTATTGACATCTATCTAATGTATCTGCTAACCCATCTGTGCTGAGAGTGCAAGGATAGATCTAATCGATGATTTCCATGCAATTGATGCAAAAGTCTCCTCATAGTCAATCCCCTCAACCTATGAGAATCCCTGGGCTAAAAATATCACCTTGTAATTCTCCACACTCCCATCAGGTGCCTGCTTCTCCTTATAGATCCATCTAGATCAAACCAATGACTTCGTGAATGGTCTTGGGACAACATCCCATGCACTGTTCCTGATGATGGAGTCATACTCCTCAACCATGGCATCAAAACAAGTTGGTTGTTGCATTGATTCCTCAAAAGAGGATGGTTCTATCACAATACACTTGCTCATAAGAGCCATGTATCCAGTATACTTGTCTAGTGACTGTCTCTATCTGCGCTGTGATGTAGGTGCTCCTACATGTTATGCCTCATCAAGTCTCATTATATCAGCTTCAGTGGTGTGCCTCCTACCATGTCTGGTGGATGGATTTGCATGAGTGGTTTCTTCCACTCCATGATCCTCCTCATGTGGCTACTCCACATCTTGAGGTTCATCCTTTGGAACCAATATTTCCTCATCTGCATGAAAATAAAGCTCCCTCTTAAGGGACAATCACATGGCTTTCTCGTCATCAAATTTTACATCCTGTTTGACAACTATCATCCCGCTGTTCGGAAAATACACCCGATAATTGTGGGGAGTATCAGTATACCCCATAAATATCTCAATCTCTGTTTTTGGTTCTAGCTTCTTTCTAGAATATTTGGTCACATGGAAATAGACAAATGAGCCAAAAATTTTAAAATATGAAACATCAGGTTTCTTACCAGAAAAGGCCTCCTCTGGTGTACTCATGCCAAGTATACGATGAGGACTATTATTCTGCCCAAATACTACTGTTTTGCATGCATTTTCCCACAGATGCAATGATAGGCGCTGATCATGTAGCATAGCTTGTGATGCACCCATAATTGTTTTTCTCTGTTCTTTGTGCAACCCCATTCTGTTGTGGGTTATGAGGTGCAATCAACTCTCTTTGAATTCCTTCTTTGGCATGAAAGTTCTTGAATTCATTGGAGATGTAATCACCTCCATTTTCTCTCCTTAGAGCCTTCACCTGCTTCCCTGTATCTTTCTCAACCAGTGCTTTGAACTCAAAATTTTTTGAGAATGCCTGATCTTTCTTCTGCATGAAGTAGATCCAACACTTTCTTGAAAAACCATAAAAAAATCACATAATACCCATTCTTTGTTGTAGAAGCTGTAGAGAATGGTCCACACACATCTGAGTGAACTCTCTCAAGGATTTCCGCTGCTTGGTTATCCTTCTCGTGAAAAGTGGACTTTATACTCCCCCATGGTACAGCCCTTACATGTGTCTATCTGCGCAAGAGTACCCTTTGGAAGCCCCGTAGAAATCTGTTGCATGACCTTCAAAGCATTGTCGTGTAGATGGCCTAATATCCTGTGCCATAAATCACCCTCATCCCGGCTCACCACTCTATCTGCTTTACTCATCAATGCTGTGCAACCATCTACATAAAGTTTACAGAGGTTCTTCACACAAACCCCAATCTTCTTAACCTCTCCTGTGGCTTTGTGACAAAGTAATGCTTTCCCTTAAATGGAAACCACATCATATCCTCTATCCTCCAACATAGTAACTGGAACTAAATTATTTTTCGAGCCTAGTACATGCATGCAATATTTTAATAATAAAGGTTTACCTGACTATCTTTGGAAAGTAATCCCGGTAGCCTTATACCTCCCGTCATCACCCATCTTGATGTGCATCTCAAGATCCTTCTCCTCCAAGCTACTAAGGAGTTCCTTGTCTCCCGTCATGTGGAAAGATGCACCACTATCCAAGTAACACACTGATCCCATCACACTAGACACCATGCATGCAATGAGTGAGAATTCCAACTTGAACTGTGATGCAAAAGCATCGCCTACTATAGATCTTGAAGCCTTCTTGTTGTTCTTATTCTTATGTGGAAAATTAGTGGCATAATGTCCATGCTCGTTACAGTGAAAAATTTCACTTTGGACATGTCATGCTTCTTGCCTTCTTTGTCGGTCTCATATTTGGAATAGGATTTGTTTCCCTTCCCCTTCTTTGCCTTACCATCGAAGGAAAAATTTTCTTCATCATCTATCTTGGATGAGGATCCATCCCTGGTATTCTGCCTGAATTATTCTTGTACCAAATCTGACCAATGTCACTCCCAATATGGTAGCTTCTCCCTCCCATTGACAGAGTCCTGATAACTATTCCGACTCTTAGGAATGCTTAGAAGTTCTAGGCTCACCAAGTCATCATCCATTATAGTAATCCCGACACTTCCAATCTCATCTCGACATTGGATGAACTTGGTCAAGTATTTCGAAATTGTTTCACCTTTCTCCATGTTTATTTTCCTGAGCTTATCCTTTAGTGAAAATTTTCTGTGTTCATTGTTGTTCTGAAATAGATCTGTCAAGGCCTTCCACATTACATATAGAATCACCTTGCCATGGAGACTCGAGACAATGTGATCTCAAACTCCCTCTAATAATATCCTGCTCGCCTTTGCAACCTTCTTTTTCCAAGCATCAAGAAGAGCGACGTCTGCTGTTGCAGGCCTTGGAATATCAGTGTCGATAAATTCTTTCAACCCGTTGTCCTCCAGAACTACCTCTATTCTGTCTTTCCATGCAATATAATTAGAACTTACCTCAAGTGCATATTCCAATCTTAATCCATTGAAATCCATATTTATCTACCTATCGTACCAAAGAATTTTTTTTGCAAATTCGAATGCTGTTAAGCACAAACTCAATTTCTTCTCCACTATAGTGATTTATGGCGCTCTGATACCATGTAGAAATTATACAAATAATATGTATACCAATGGATTCAATCTGATGATGAAATACTCTAGATCAAGATACTAAATCCTTCTACAATTAATTTGCGGAAATTAAGCACGATCGCACAATCACACCAAGTAAGAGAAAGAATCAAATCCACAACACATGAAATTTTCTGGGAAAATAAATCTGCTCAAAACCACTAAATATGTATTGTATAAAATGAAGGAATCATGAAACAATTACAATGCACTCTTCTCACAAGAGTCTGTTGCACTCTACCAATTGTCTCACACTGATCCGGAAAAAATCGACCAACACTTAGCCAATTTCCTGCCTCTGCTCAACCTGCCTTGTTTGCGCAATTCTAAGAACAATTGATCCCTATTAATTAGGAAATTCAACCTTCCAAAATTGTGCAATACATCATGGAAAATCCTATGGTTGTCTAATTACGTTCTGACAATTTACAAATAGAACAACTGATAGATAACATCCCTTTAACCTCTGTCTTAATTGGGTCTTCATCAGAACTGACATGCATGCAACTATTAATAGTAAATCATCAGTCACTTGACAGATCACTGCATGTGAATTAAATATGATTTAATTCACTTGACCTCTCACTAGTACAACAATCAGTTACAACTAGTTATACTGACTTTAACTCACTTAATTGAGTTAACTGATTTCTCATGCATTAAACTAATACACTAACTGCAACTTGGACTCTAAAACAAATAGAATCACTATACATGCCTCACCAACCACCCTCAACTCAAATTTCATGAGCTAACTTAGTCTATCATACTCATTTAAATATTACAAGTGATTATGAGACAAGATTACAATTTATTGTCCAATTTAATTAAGGGAAAATTAAATTACACATACATTTCTTGTTGACTTTTCAACACCCCGCCGATAGTCATGTTGTGTGGTCCTATGGACCAGGGTTGGCCCCTCTTTTCCCCTGCCACAAATTTTGGTTGAATTCAAATATAAACAACATCTGATATATGTTAAGACTTAATGTGTAGTGGAGGCAGTAAGGCACATCACTGACAGTGGGGAGGTCGTGGGGTTGAACCCTGACGCCTCCATAAAATTTTGACAAACGACCATGAGGGCACGTGGCATCCTCTGGGCTTGCCATGTGTCACGACCTCATTGTTCCAACCCAACACCAATAAGACAATCTGATGCTGACACTTGTCACCCATTCATAGGTCCACTTACCCTCCAAGCTTGCCACGTGTCATGACCTCATTGGTCCAACCCAACACTAATAAGCCAATCCAATGTCGACACTTGTCACCCATTCATAGGTCCACCTATGGGAATATTCTGAGAATATTCCAAGGAATATTCTTATAATATTATAAGGAATATTCCAAGAATATTCCTTGGAATATACCTTTTACTGACTGGACTATACATATGCCTAGTCAGCATCCCTGCACAAAATTTACCTATTTAGCCAAGCGAATAGAACGCGTTTTCTGGAGCATACGATGACCATTTTTCGTGAAACGAAGTGCGCCGAATTCATAACAACGAGCACTACACGTTCGTTCAGGTTTTAAGACAATATGAGAACTTTTAATTTTGAGCATAAAACTGAGCACCTGATCACTGGTATACGACATTCTTGGCACCTCCTAAAGGAGATGCCATCCCCAGCTGGAGCCAATGTTAGTGTCTATGAGTCACCAATTATCAAATGTACTCTTTCCATGTGATTGATAAGGTATTAAGGTCAAATGGTTATATTTAAAAAAAAAATTTAAATAAATTTTACATCTCTCTATTGTCATATGGTCATTGGTTATTGTCTAGGTGAGTTCTACTCCCTCCACTTGCTCATGGTCATCATCACTCATCATGTTCATGTCATCATTTAGGTGTCCTAGGTCATCAAAAGTGTTAATGTGCCATCATATAGGCCATGGTATAGGATTTTCATTTGATTCTCATCATGATGTTAGTCATAAAAAGAAAAAGGGGAGCCATGTCCATCATTTGGGTCACCATCATGGGAGTTAGCAATTAGGGAATACAATAAAAATAAAAGATAATGTTTACACTTGAAGTAATTATGTTGTATGTCAAATCATTCAAAATTCATTCTCTCAAGTACATGATGTCACTCCACCAAAATCAAGTTTTTGAGTTTTAAGCAGACATCATGGTGTTTCAAAACTTCATTCCATCCTTAAAATACTTCAAGAGCTCCTCCCTTGCATTGAAAAACTTTCCACAACCATCATAAGGTCGAAATCCATCATCAAATTTCTCTATTCATCAAGCTGATGTGTTTCTAAAGGGTGTTGAAATTTTGTTTTGGAGATATAAGGAGGTAAAGAACCAATGAAAACTCAATTTCATTGTTTTAGACATCTTCAAACAAGAAAGTGAGGTTCTCACACACCCTTCTTTCAATCAAATTTCTCCAGCAAATAGTTTAAATACTCCTCTAGGGTTATTTTTTGCGTTTTTGCTTCATTTTCAAGTTTTTGTGTTCTTTGCTTCATTCCAAGGAGAAAGCCCCTAGTTTTTTACCCTAACTACCCTTGTATACACCTGATAAACTCTCCCAACCATTTACCATGCTTATTTTCATCATCTCATCATTTTCCCCTAAAATCCCAAGCCCTCACTACACTTTTGCTGCGTTTCTGGGTTTTCCCCATGTTTTTCATTTTTCCCCTTCTTCCCTCCCTCATTCTAAGAAATTTCACTACCCATATATTCCTAACATCTACCCTTATCCCCCAAATTTTCCCTAACTCCTATCCTCTCCATTTCCCTCCCTAAAATAGTTGCTCTGTTTTCCCTATTTTCCAGCCCTAAACCCATACCCTTTCCCTTATCAAACTAGGGTTTTTTCAGTCAACCAAAACCAATGACACGGCCAGTGAAAATAAGAAATAAAACAAGGGGGGATAGGTTTTAAGATATGATACAACTCATATGGAGGAGATCAATGCTTCAAATTTCATCAAGAGGTCATTTGGACAAGTAGGTTACTTGGGGTTTTGTGAGAATGTACAAGAGGTGGGCTACCATTGTAATATGACTAGTCTATTTGCCACCAATTTTAAAAATAACAAGACCACCATAGCAGGGATGGAATTATTGGTAGCAGCAGAGGTCATAGATTTAGCCATTATTATCCCTAACCAAGGATAAAGTTGGTTTAAGGGGATGGATTTGGACATAGAAAATGATAAAATGTTCCTGAAACCACAGTATAAGGAAGCTCCCCCTCATATTTTCTCTTGCAATAAAGTAATGGATAAATATACTCCTTTAATGAAGATGATTATGAAATATTTCACTTGTGAAGGTAGGCTTAGTAGGTTGTATCAGTATTAGATGAGATTGTTGATGCACTTCACTTCCATCAAACCACTAAATATACCCAATTACTTGTTTAGAAGCCTGGTTAAGATGTCTGAGAAAGTGAAAACTAAAGGGAGAGACCATCAGGAAAGCTTGTTTCATCATGCTTTGATCAAATTCATAGTTATCCATTGACTCACACAGATCAACATTCCATGGGAGACCTTCTTGGAGTCAGATGCTCATATACCTATCTCAAGTCAGCTAAAGAGCCCAAGTGTTCCTTCATCAGCTAGACCACAAGAGGTAGGCCCATCAAAGAATCCATAAGTAATAGAGACACAACCTAAAGCATAAATTTCAAAAACCTATAGTAGATGTAAGAGTTTGATGTTTTCCCCTAAGATTTAAAAGGAGATGCCTACACCCAGACCTAGAACTAGGCTTCATGCTAAGAAACTATATAAGGAGGTTTTCCATGAAAAATAAGTGCAGGTTGAAGATATAAGAGAGAAATCACCTAGAGATAGAGATGAAGCACCTTTGAAGCATGAGGAAGAGATACCTCATGAACTTTAAATGAAAGACTTAGAATAAGAGAAGTATGGAAATAAGATGTTGGGGTTCCTGTGTTTTGGTAGATCGGCTAACCAAAAGACAAGACAACATCAAAACCGCTTTGGGATCTCAGGATCTAGCCCTCCTGGATCTAGAGAGGTATCTCTCTATAAAGGTAAAGAACAATGTATCTTTAAAGTTCAATTTAAGGTCTTAGGCTAGTTATAGGGCACAAGGGTTTGTTTTGTTTGTTTGGTTGGACAAATGTGACTCAGGTGATATAAACAGAGCATGAGAATCTACAAGCCATTGGGAAATGGAGTCATGTGAAAGTCCCAAAAGTTCTGACTAAGAAGGAAGGGAAACCAAAGGGAAAATCTAACTTGGTCAAGGATCTGTTGGATAATATAGGTGAAATGGGATGAACATTAAGGACTAAGAGTGAAAAACAAGCTAAACCATTTCACAATGGCTTAAAAGATTTGGGGAATGCCCTATTTCCTCCAGTAAGCTCACTGCTTTGGACTTAATCAATATAAACACTCAAAGGATAGAGAAATGCAGACTAAACCTTCTTTAATAAATTATAGGATTCGGGGAACACCCTATTTCCTCCTACAATTTTACTACTGAAGGCTCAATCAACAAAGACATATAATTGCATTCAAGGAAGAGGGATCACCTTAGACATCTAGGACTACAATTATAGGGACCTTTAACACAGTAATTACAATAAGAAACAGAGGGTATGCTTGAAACATACCTCACTGTCAAACTGCAAGCATTAATAATCAAAGGGAGATTTCAGACACAATATTCAGTGGTAAAGAAAGAGGGAACGCCTAAACAATCCTTAACACAACTGAATTAACCATTTCTGAAATAAAACGAACTGATTATTTAAGAGAGCTATAAGACTACCCTGTCATAATTTAGTAGCAGAAAACATATAAACAGTGAAGGATAAACATGTCAGAGTTGCTTCTAAGATACATTTCTCTGCCTAAACTTTTTATCCTACTGTAAGTCAAAGCATAATGGAACAGAGTGATAAATGGGAAATAACATTAACAATAGAGATTACTTCACCACAACCAGGCTCAAGGATCCAATGGTCCAGCTTCCTTCACCAACAGAAAACATAGAGACTTCCACACTCTTTCAGAACACCAATGCTTCTTCAAAGCAGCAATATGTATGACTTTAGAATTCACAAAATGCCAACGTTTTACAATGAGACTTCGAAGAGTCTTTATAGGAAAAATGAGGAAAAGTAGGTGAGGAAAGTTTTAAATGATCATTCAGAGATAGAAGAGAGCATTCGAATGCTCCATGCTGTTTCATAAACATAACATTAAATTTAGACAGGATCAATAACTTTGTAGCTTGTTGAGACCATTTTGATATGATAGAAATCATCCGCAGGGTGTCCTTGAGAGGAAAAATCGTCTGGAGTGGTATTTTTATCTTCTTGGTGTGAGTTAAGTGAAGAATGGGCTATGAGGACTCCCATACTTTGAAATAACTACTTTTGACAGTTTGTAGTAGCTCCCTGGTGTAATAACTGCTTGGCTGGCTTGTGTGCATGGGATGGGCTACGTCTGTGTCAATCAACATTCTACACTAATAAATACTCTATCTCTTTGTACTTCATTCTGTTTTAACTCTGTTTATGTTTTCACTTTGCTGATTGCTCGAACTTCTTCTGTACTGATGCCCTTTGACATTGTTTTTTGGCCCTGAGATTGCCATCTGAGCCTTTGTGTCACCTTTGTGACTGTAAAACATTAATTCCTTCATCGGCCATGAAAAAACCTACAAACACACGAAAAAACATTATAAAATCCTACGATCTGGGTTTAGAATGCTTGAAGAGGCTCTGGGGTGGCAGAGGAGCAGTGAGGAAGAACGTGATTGCAGTGGAAAATCGGAAAAAAGGCTGGCATAGCAGCTAACCAGGTTAATGGAGCTTTGGGTGCGAGGATGAACGTGGACCGTTAGATCAAGATGATCAACGGCTGAAATCGCTCGACGGAGTCATTGGGGGAACATATAAGAAACAATGGAATGATATCATGATATAACATGGGCCGTTAGATCAAGATGATCTACGATTATGATTTAAAGTGAAAATGACATTGTGAGGGAGGGTAGGTGGTATGGCGGAAAACCGGCAGCGGTTTTCGCAAAATGAAATGGGGGGGGAGGTGGTTTTAGCTTTTGGAACGCGATATAGGTTAGCGTTCGACACATGGATTTCTAAAACCACCTTTATCGCATAAAATTTGTGCACTGTGGGAAGGGCTAAAAAATTACACGATATGCAATGCTGGCCGTCGGATGATCGTCGAGAGATCGGACGGTTGAGGGAGAGCGCGACGGAAGAAGAGCTGCGAGGTAAAGTGTATGTGGGGAGAAAGGCTTTATGATGCAACATCATGAAAACCAGGGACTAAACTGAATAAGCATGAAAAACGAATTTTAGTGTTAAAGTGTAAAAATTTATGCATGGGAAAATACATAGGAAAAAGGTGAAAATGAGAGGAAACAGGGGCGTTGGTGGTGGGACCGGGAGTACGGAGGAGGAGATCAGCGGGTTAAATGAGGGTCGTCAGATCATGATAGTGATCAATGAAGGAGATTAAAGATGGGTCAATGATGAAGGGATTATGAACGGAGCATGATATGATCTTAGCCGTCGGTTCTTGTGGATTCGACGGCTAAGATTAAATCGGGAATCGACATCGGAGGAGACAAGGAAAAGGGACTAAGCCTTTGCATTTTGCCAATGCGATGGAGTGATGCGACGTGGGCCATCCAATCTGAAGAGAGATCGATGGTGGAGATTAAATCAGAGGTCGGGACAGTGGAGGCTCATGTGATGGAAGGGCGCAATGCGATGAAACGCTGGCTGTTGGATCTGGCGGAAAAAATGATTGGGATTAAATTGAGGATCACACATCGGAGGTGCAAAATGAACGAGACTTTGGATTTTCGATGTGTGATTAAGCACTGGCTGTTCAATCTGAAGGATGATTGATGGTCAGGATTTAATTGGCAGGGAGATGATGGAGGGCTATGGGTGGAGTGCGATGAGATCCTGGCCGTTGGTTCTTATGGATTCAACGGTCCAGATTGAATCGGCGGGTACGAGTGATGAGTGAAGCGAAGAACCGATGGAACGTTGGCTGTTGGATCTGAAAATATCAATGGTGGAGATCTATTCGATGACCGGCAGAAAAGTGAAAAAGGGGAAAGGAACACGCGAAGCATGATTGAATCTTGGCCGTTGGTTCTTGTGGATTCAACGGTCCAGATTGAATCGGAGATCGGAGGAGAAGGGATCATCGCATCAGAAGATTTGAAGAATAAAGGAAAATTCGGGAAAAATAAAATCCGATTGCGATTAGAGATAAGGGCTAGCACCTAGTTATGGCTCCGAGTCACATGCGGAAAAGGGGCTAGGGCCAAGGCCGAAAGGGGCTTAAGGCCTTAGTGTAAAAATGAAGATTTTCAAGGATTTTAAAGGGTTTTTTGAGGAAAATGGAGGTTCTGATAGGGGTAAAGATGGGGTTTTAAACCTCATAAAGGGATTTCACAAGGCTTGAAGGGGATTTGAGGCCTTTAGAGGCTAAATGGAGGGTTAAAAGATGGAAAGAAGGCTTTATGGAAATAAGGGGAAAAAGTGAAAATAGGCAGTTTCAAAGGCCTTTGGGCAAGCTTTCTTTGGTGAATCAGCATGGTTTTAAGATGGAAACAACAGTGAAGAAGAACCTATAGGATAGGACAAACATAATACTTCAAGGATGATATATTTTCAAAGGAAATAAATCTTTTGAAGGCTTGAAAACAAATTTAGCCACCACTAGGTTTATCAGAATTTATAGGTGGCTAACAGTGGCTCCACTTGGGGAGGAAAGCTTGCCCTTTAGGTGTCCAGAACCTCAGTAATCTCTGTATTTAGCAGACTGGTGCCTTTCCATTGGGCATCAGTTTTTCTTTCCTTGATTGGTCTTCTTTTGATCTGATAACCTTTGCAGCGACCTGAAAAAAACTGTCATTCTTCAAAACAACATCTCTACCTACCCATTCCTACTGTCCTAGCATTTTTTCTTCCTTTGAGTGTACTTGGACTGGCATAATATTTTTGCAACATTTTATTCTGAAAACAGAAAAATAAACCTATCTAATGCTACCCTTATTTCTCCATGAGTTCAGATTAAGCAGTTGAACTCATAAGTTTCTCTATCTAAACTAATATTTGTCAGGATTAGATTGTCTGACAGATTTCATTCTCTATATTCTAAAACAGAAATTGAAACACATGCAAACCAGGATTATACTGTTTGATTTGCTATGGGTCCATGGCATAAAGAAAAGCTGCACATGAACTGAAACTAACATAAATTAAAAAAAAACTTGGAAGGTTTAAGATTTGGAATTCAAAAACCTTCTTCCTTCTTGTTGTGACTCAGATTTTGAGCTTTTTAGAGTCGCCTTTATTTCTTCATTTAAGCTCTGGTTTTGATCTTGTTAGAGCTATTCTCTTTTACTAATCTGATTCAAGTTTTGAGCATGTTAGAACCAGTTCTCTTCTTCTCTTTGGCTCAAGTTTTGAGAGATTTAGAGCCATATTTCCTTGTGATTCTAGGTTCATACTTTCAGCATGCTTGAACCTATCTTTCTTCTATCCTAATCTGTTCTACTAATAAGCCAAGATTAAACAGTTTGGAAAATATTCTTCATTATCCTATCAACAGTAAATTGAAATCTTCCCAATCATGATTAGGCTGTATGATTGGACAATAGTTCTCCTTGAAGTAGTGGAATTTGAGCTTGCACACTTTCATATATCCCTTTATTTTTGGTATGGGGCTATACATTTCTTGTTTTATTTCTGCCCTCTTTTCTATTTTTTATTGTTTTTGTATTTTTCTTTATATTTTTCTCTATGCAAATGGTATGTACAATGGATAAAAAATTTGAAGCTAAGACTCTTGACAGAAATAGTGTTTAAGCATCCTGCCATTGATAGGACCTCCAAACACTTCTTCACCATTTAGTTCCTGCAGGAAAAATGCGTTATGCCCTCTTATGGAGTGAATAATGTAGGGCCATTTCCACATATTTTCAAAATTACCATGTTTTCCCTTTTCTTCTCTCCTTGAATCCCATTTGAGAACCACATTCCCAAATTGGAAGTCATTTTCTTTATTCCTTTTGTCAAATAACCTTTTGATGTTTTCTTGGACTGTTTGAGTTCTCTGGTAAACTTCCTCTCTGTTTTGCTGCAAATTGATGGTCTGATTGATCCTTCTCTACATATCATTTTCTTCAACTTGGACTTCCTGAAGGAGTTTCATGACTAGAACTCCCAAAGATGTTGGGAAAAAAAATCCATTCTATAGACCAATTGATAGGGGGACATGTTAATTGACTTTTTGGTGGTTAACCTGTCAGCCCACAAGGCATGAACAAGCTTACTATGCCATGCTTTCTGGTTCTGCTCCAACATCTTTTTGATGATGTTAATCAGGATCTTGTTTGAGGATTCAACAAGTCCATTTCCTTGGGGGTAATAGGCAGTGGAGTGGCCCAAGGTGATCTGATATTTATGGTAGAAATCAACCATCCTCTTGGATTTAAAGGCAACAACATTGTTTGTGATTATTTTTCTAGGACAGCCAAATTTGGACAATATGTTGGTCTCAAGAAATCTAATAATGACAGAGTCAGTAGCATTCCTAGTGGGTATGGCCTCTATCCATTTGGTAAAATAATCAGTGGTTGTGAGGATCCATTTGTGCTGGGTTGAGGAAGATGGATGGATTTCCCCTATAAAGTATAAACCCCACTGTTGGAAGGGTGCTTCAACACTAATGGGTTTCAAGGGCAGGGGCAAGAGTTTTCTTCTACCATCAAAGATTTGGCACTTGTGGCAAGACATTAATAGTTTGTGGGTGTTTGGGAAAAGGGTGGGCCAATAGTAACCTAATCTGAGGATTTTTTTTGCTGTGGTCTTCCAATTTAAGTGCCCTCCACATTCTCCTTCATGCATTTCATGCATGATTTTTCCTGCACCAACCTCAAGTAAACATTTTAGTAGTATCCCAACAACATTTTTCCAATATAAAACTCCATCTATCATACAATAATTTAAAGTCTTCTGTTTTACAAATCTGCCTTTTGTTTTTGACAAAGAAGGAGGAGCATTTAAGTAAAGTAGCACATAAATGATATCAGCATACCATGGATATTTCATGAATGTTTCTTCAGTAAATGGTGTTGGGAACTCTTCTATATCTTCCAAGGCATCAACCATATTCATATCTAGAGCTTTGAAGTTGGACTCAGCCATGAGTTTTTATAATCCTTGTCCCTTGATGAGTTTAGTAGGCCTGATTTCTAAGTCATATTCAAGGATAGTGGCAATCCACTTTCCCCTTTTACCATCGGGGTCCTGACTTAGAATGTATTTGACTACGGTGTGTGGCACAAAGGAAATGATATGTGAATGTAGAATGTACACCCTGAAGTATTTTAATGCTTTTACCAGTGCTAAGGCTTGCTTCTCCATGATATTGTATTTGAGTGGGGCATCTATTAAGGCTTTACTGAAGAAGGATATAGGTTTTTACTGCCCCAAGTTATTCTTTTGAAACAATACTGTAGCTATTGTATGTTTAGATGCAGAGGAAAAAATATAGAAATCTTTAGTGAAATCAGGACTGATAAGGACTGGTGCTTGAGTAAGGGCTTGCTTTACCAGTTCGAATGATTGTTTAGCTTGCATTTTCCATTTAACACCTACTTCTTTCCTAAGCATGTTAGTGATGTTTCTTAATATCTCAGCAAGGTTGGGGATGAACCTCCTCAAAAAATTAATCTTTCCAATGAAATACTGTAATTCTTTGAGATTTCTAGGGTGGCTGATATTCAATATGCCATCAATTATTTTAGGATCTATCTTGATCCCTTCTTCAGAGATTATATGACAAAGAAGCTTTCCTTCTTGGAGGCCAAAGAGTGTCTTTTTGGATTTAAAGACAAACCAAATCTTCTACATTTCTCAAAAACTTTCCTTAAATGTTCCAAATGTTCTTCATCAGTTTTGGAGAAAACAATAATGTCATCAAGGTAAATGATTATAAAATAGCTTATGTCTTCTGAGAAGGCTATGTCCATGGCCCTCTGGAAGGTGGCCCCTGCATTCATCAAACCAAATGGAATTTTTACATACATGAATGTCCCCCAAGGTGTGGTAAAGGTTGTTTTATGCTGATCACTTGGGAGGACTGACACTTGATTATAACCCGAGAACCCATCTAATAATGATATTATTTTTGACCCAACTACCCTTTGAATAATGTGGTCCATTTTTGGCAAGGGGTAGTTATCTTTCAGAGAGGCTCTATTAAGGTTCTTGAAGTTAATACATAGCCTGATCTCCCATGTTTTCTTCCTGACAGATACTAGATTGGAAACCCAGTATGAGTGTCCGAGAGGAACAATGATCCCTGCATCATACAACTTCCTAATTTATTTTTCTACTGCAAGAAATAAAATAGGGTTTATCCTCCTTAATTTCTGTCTGAAAGGTTTCTAGTTTTCCTTAAGAGGGATCTTGTGCTGAATGATGCTGGTGTCATATGATTTCAAATCTTTATAGTCCCATGCAAAAACATCCTTAAACTCTTTGAAGAGTGCTATGTATTGTTGTTTGATGTGGGCAGGAAGGGTGATAGACAACTTAATCATTTTAGGCTCAGTTGGGCTGCCTATTTTGTGTTCTTCCACATTAGTTTCCATGGTTTCTGCCTTTGGTTCCTTAGACACATCGTTGAAATCAAAGAGTTGTTCTAATGGAGCAAGGCCTTTGGGTATTGTATCACCTTTACACTCTAGAATTTTGAAGTCCTTTTGGTTTGGATCATCAGATAATTTTGCTTTGAAAAGATGATCAAATTGATTTATAACAGAAGGAGAAAGGGATTCTGTTTTAGGAATTGTTTCCTTGTTTAAACATTCTTTTTCATGGCTGGAACTTGGTGATGATGAGGAAAACTCATTTTTTGAATGCAGGAAATCTTCTATATGTTTATCATTATCAAACACCTGCTAGTGATCCTCGTTATCAGGAATTGCTGGTCTGTTTTTCACCTTTATAATGAGCTTCTCATTGATTTGTGGTATTTGGTAATTACTAGCAGTAAAAGCCAGTTCGTTTTCCAGGTGATTTTGGGCTCTTGGTATGAACGTGAGTTCATATTTTTCGAAGGTTTTCAAGAGATATAAAACAATGTTTTTATATTCTCTGAGTCTGGGGTTTTTGGTTGAATATTCCCCTTTGATTTGTCTGATAATTAACTTAGAATATCCTTGTACTGATATCCTTTTGGCCTTTAAATCTTTGAGTATGTGCAGACCTAGGAGAAGGGCTTCGTATTTTGCAATGTTTTTGGTGCATGAAAAATCTAATTTGCAGGCATGTCCTTTGTTTGTGTTGTGTATCCATACACCATCCCCTGCACTATTTTTGCTGCAAGAGCCATCAAAGTTTATCCTCCAAAGTGTTTCTATTTCATTTTCATCTGTTTTGCGTTGCTCTAGGCTGCTGGAAGTTGAGATATCTAGAGGTTGAGAGGAAGACAATTCTGAATGCTCTGGTGCACTAATGTCCTGCTCATTTTCTTCCTTTGTTTGGGTGACTTCATCTTCATTGTATAAAATGAAGGAATCTAGATCTGAATGGGTGGAGTAAACAGGAGTGTTGTGAGGTTTGTCTTTGCTGCTCACCATGTATTTCATGAGGGTTTCCCTATATAATCTTCTGGTTTGACCAAACATTGGTATGGTGGCATAAGACATATCCATTTCAAGGGTGCCCTGAATCTTAGCTCCCCATGATCTAGACAAGAGCATGCCATATTTTGGGGGAATGTCAGCTACTACCACATCCATTACAAGATTCTTGGCAGGAATTTGGGACAAGTTAACACACAAATCTTTAATTAACCCCAAGCATTTGACCCTTCTAGAATCAAAGGAGTATAAGTCTTTATATGGTCTAGTGATCTCTAAGCCTAAGCTTTCCATTACTACCTTGGGCATAAGGTTGTATGATGCACCTGAATCTAGCATGGAATTGTGTAAGATTTTTTCATGTATGTTTATACTGACATAGAAAGGAGGCACAACCCCTTCCTAATATTTTCCTTCAACTTTAGGACCAAACAATAGCTCTGGCTTGTCATCTGTCAAGTTCAAAGTAGCCGTATCAACATGTATATTCAGAGCTTTTAGGACCTGGTCTCTGTACACTTCTTGGGTTACCAATTCAGCCAAAGGTATGTTAATTTTAATCTTTGCAATCTCTCCCTCAAGGCTAAAAGGAACTATTGATTTTGTTGTATTTACATCTGTTTTCTCATTTATGTTTCTTTCAGCAATTTTGACTTGCTGAGTTTTATTAGGACTATCTACCTGAGCTGTTTTAACAGGGCCACTAGAAGAGGTACTAGGGTAACCTTTTTCAACATTTTCCTGGCTTATTTTCTCTTTGTTTAAATCTGTCTTCTTAGTCAAAATGCGGGTTTTTTCTACAGTTTTCTTAGGCTGATTTTTTGTGTTTTTCCTAACAGCAGAGCTAGTGTTTTTGTCATTTCGATTATCTATGTTCCCTTTGCTTCTTAGATCATAGTGTTTATGCATTTCCATGATTGCATTCTAAAAAAATCTAATATATAATCTTCAGACTCCTCATATGTATCGTCCTTTGGTTTTGAGGAGAAGAAGCCTTGTTCTTATTCAGTGAGGAAAACATCATCCCCACTGTCTGATCTAATCAAGTTTACATGGTTTTCTTCCAAAATTTCAATCTCCCTTTCTTCCTCTTGATATACGTAGTTTTGTTGGAAGGGAGGTCTAATTTGCTGATCATTATCTCTTTGCCTATCTTGATTGTTTTCTCTTCTAAAGTTCTGGTTTTTGTTTATATTTTGGAGGTTGTTTTGAGGTTCTCTTGGTGGCGCTCTATCACTCAAGTTTATATTTTCAAGCATTATCTCCATTACCTTCACTAGGTTGTCAATTTTGGTATTAGAGGATGAGTTTGAGGGTGCATAATCATCTTTATAAGTTACCCTCTTCTCTGATCTTAGCCTAGCTCTTTTTTCAATCAAGTTTGCTTCCACACTCAGTGCTCCCTTCTGCATGTCTTCTAGAGTTACATAATCTCTCTCCCTTAGCTGATAGGCCATATCAACATCGAAGCCTTTAGGATATTTTACCAAGGCCATGCCTTGGGGAGCTTTCATGTGAGGTGGAAGGGCATTGTAGACACTGTTAAACCTGGTGGAGTAATCATGAACGCTACCCCCCTGATTTCTTTTAAGACTTTTATATTATGCTTAAGTCTTTTATAATCAAAAGCATCTTCCATCCTATCCACATGTTGTTGAGTTGTGGTAGATTGTTTTCCAGTGAAATGGGGAATTTTAGACTGATAGTCATTTGGCAAGGGAGCCATAGGTTGTGGTAACACTAATGGGGCATACCATGCTGCCATGGCTAGAAAGAAAGGTGGATTTATAGTGGGTGGATTGACAAGAGGGAAAGTGGGCTGCAATGGAGTGTTTTGGACAGTGGTGGTATGGTTTGGAGTGGAAGAAAGACTTGGGCCAGCAAACTGGTTTTGAGCAGATTGGTTATGAAAGAGGCTAAAGTGGTGGAGAAGTTGTGAATCAGGAGGAGTAGAAGGTGAAGCTTCTCTACTAAAGCTCTGTTGCAAACCTGCAGTTTCAAGATCAGTTTGGTTTAAATCACTTTGAGATCTAGTTCTAAAGATGTTCTTAGTATGATGTAAGTCAAAGTGTAAATCCTCCATGACAACAAGGTTTTCAGGGAGAGATTTTGTTCTTGGAATGTTCCTATCAACAACTGATTTTTCAGCTCTAGAAGTCTACCACAGAATTCTCTCTAGATTGTCAACTATTGTAGGAGGATTAGGGCCTAGATGGGATCTAGTGTTGATCCTATGTGAAGCCACACTGTTTTTCAAAAATTGAGGGAGGCTGAAGTTTATAGGAACTGCTTGAAAGTTTTGCCTCACAGAGCATCTTATCTAATATGGGACTAGGCTTCTCAACTTCTTCAAGGCTGGTTAACACAGTCCTAAAGAGATCTGGAGACCTAGATGGGAAATAGGCCTAGTGGGGCTAATGGAGTCGCCAAGTGGAAATTTTTTAGCTTTTTATGAAAGTAAAATTGTTTTATGGTTCCACCACCATGCTAATTATGAAGCCGATCTAAGATATTTTTGGATTTTGTACATTTTTATGGTTATGAGAGTGTCTGATGTATGATATCAACACTTATATAAGGTTCTAGAGTCTACTCTATGGCCTACTAACTGATTTTCTTAGAGATTTGTAGGACTAAAGAGTGCACAAGAGTTAGCTAGACTATCATGAAATCAATAGGTCCCACCGTGATCGCCATTTATGTTGGGGTTCCTGTGTTTTGGTAGATCGGCTAACCAAAATACAAGACAACATCAAAACCACTTTGGGATCTCACGATCTAGCCCTCCTGGATCCAGAGAGGGATCTTTCTATAAAGGTAAAGAATAATGTATCTTTAAAGTTCAATTTAAGGTCTTAGGCTAGTTATAGGGCACAAGGGTTTGTTTTTTTTGTTTGGTTGGACAAATGTGACTCAGGTGGTATAAGCAGAGCATGAGAATCTACAAGCCATTGGGCAATAGAGTCATGTGAAAGTCCCAAAAGTTCTGACTGAGAAGGAAGGGAAACCAAAGGGAAAATCTAACTTGGTCAAGGATCTGTTGAATAATATAGGTGAAATGGGATGAACATTAAGGACTAAGAGTGAAAAACAAGCTAAACCATTTCACAATGGCTTAAAATATTCGGGGGACACCCTATTTCCTCCAGTAAGCTCACCGCTTTGGACTTAATCAATATAAACACTCAAATAATAGAGAAATGCATACTAAACCTTCTTTAATAAATTATAGGATTCGGGGAACGCCCTATTTCCTCCTACAAGTTTACTGCTGAAGGCTTAATCAACAAAGACATACAATTGCATTCAAAGAAGAGGGATTGCCTTAGACATCTAGGACTGCAATTATAGGGAACTTTAACACAATAATTACAGTAAGAAACAGAGGGTATGCTTGAAACAAACCTCATTGTCAAATTGCAAGCATTAATAATCAAAGGGAGATTTCAGACACAATATTCAGTGGTAAAGAAAGAGGGAACGCCTAAACAATCCTTAACACAACTGAATTAACCATTTCTAAAATAAAATGAACTAATTATTTAAGAGAGCTGTAAGACTACCCTGTCATAATTCAGTAGCAGAAAACATATAAACAGTGAAGGATAAACAGGTCAGAGGTGCTTCTAAGATACATTTCTCTACCTAAACTTTTTATCCTACTGTAAGTCAAAGCATAATGGAACAAAGTGATAAATGGGAAATAACATTAACAATAGAGATTACTTCACCATAACCAGGCTCAGGGATCCAATGGTCCAACCTCCTTCATCAACAAAAAACATAGAGACTTCCACACTCTTTCAGAACACCAATGCTTCTTCAAAGCAACAATATGTATTACTTTAGAATTCACAAAATGCCAACGTTTTACAATGAGACTTCGAAGAGTCTTTATAGGAAAAATGAGGAAAAGTAGGTGAGGAAAGTTTTAAATGATCATTCAAAGATAGGAGAGAGCATTCGAATGCTCCATGTTGTGTCATAAACATAACATTAAATTTAGACAGGATCAATAACTTTGTAGCTTGTTGAGACCATTTTGATATGATAGAAATCATCCGCAGGGTGTCCTTGAGAGGAAAAACCGTCTGGAGTGGTATTGTTATCTTCTTGGTGTGAGTTAAGTGAAGAATGGGCTATGAGGACTCCCATACTTTGAAATAACTGCTTCTGGCAGTTTTTAGTAGCTCCCTGGTGTAATAACTGCTTGGCTGGCTTGTGTGCATGGGATGGGCTACGTCTGTGTCAATCAACATTCTGCACTAATAACTACTCTATCTCTTTGTACTTCAACCTATTTTAACTCTATTTATGTTTTCACTTCGCTGATTGCTTGAACTGCTTCTGTACTGATGCCATTTGATGTTGTTTTGTGGCCCTGAGATTGCCATCTGAGCCTTTGTGTCACATTTGTGACTGTAAAACATTAATTCCTTCATCGGCCATGAAAAAACCTACAAACACACGAAAACACATTATAAAATCCTGCGAGCTGGGTTTATATTTCTTGCAGAGGCTCTAGGGTGGTGGAGGAGCAGTGAGGAAGAATGTGATTGCAGCGGAAAATCGGAAAAAAGCCTGGCAGAGAAGCTAACCAGGTCAATGGAGGTTTGGGTGCGAGGATGAACGTAGACCGTTAGATCAGGATGATCAATGGCTGCAATCGCTCGACGGAGTCATTGGGGGAACATATAAAAAAACAATGGAATGATATCACAATATAACATGGGCCGTTAGATCAGGATGATCTACGGTTGTGATTTAAAGTGAAAATGACGTTGTGGCGGAGGGTAGGTGGTATGGCTGAAAACTGACAGCGGTTTTCGAAAAATGAAATGGGGGGGATGCTATTTTAGCTTTTGGAACGTGATATAGGTTAGCATTCTACATGTGGATTTATAAAACCACCTTTATCATGTAAAATTTGCGCATTGTGGGAAGGGCTAAAAAATTACGCGATATGCAATGCTAGCCGTCGGATGATCATCGGGAGATCGGACGGTTGAGGGAGAGCGTGATGAAAGAAGAGCTGCGAGGTAAAGTGTATGTGGAGAGAAAGGCTTTATGACACAACATCATGAAAACTAGGGTCTAAACTGAATAAGCACGAAAAATGACTTTTAGTGTTAAAGTGTAAAAATTTACGCATGGGCAAATACATAGGAAAAAGGTGAAAATGAGAGGAAACAGGGGCGTTGGTTGTGGGATTGGGAGTACGGAGGAGGAGATCGGCAGGTTAAATGAGGGCCGTCGAATCATGATAGATATAAATGGTGGAGATTAAAGATGGGTCGATGATGAAGGGCTTATGAATGGAGCGCAATACGATCTTAGCCGTCGGTTCTTGTGGATTCGACGGCTGAGATTAAATCGGGAATCGGCATTGGAGGAGACAAGGAAAAGGGACTAAGCCTTTGTGTTTTGCCGATGCGATGGAGCGATGTGACATGGGCCGTCCAATCTAAAGAGAGATTGATGGTGGAGATTAAATCAGAGATTGGGACGGTGGAGGCTCATGTGATGGAAGGGCGCGATGTGATGAAACGCTGACCGTTGGATCTGGCGGAATGAATGACTAGGATTAAATCGAGGATCACACATCGGAGGTGAAAAGCGAACGGGACTTTGGATTTGCGATGTGCGATTAAGCACTAGCCATTCAATCTGAAGGATGATTGATGGTCAGGATTTAATCGGCGGGGAGATGACGGAGGGCTATGGGTGGAGCGCGATGAGATCCTGGCCGTTGGTTTTTGTGGATTCAACGGTCCAGATTGAATCGGCGGGCACGAGTGATGAGTGAAGCGAAGAACCGATGGAACGATGTGATGGAACACTGGCCGTTGGATCTGAAAATATTGACGGTGGAGATCTATTTGGCGACCGGTGGAAAAGTGAAAAAGGGGAAAGGAACACACGAAGCGCGATTGAATCATGGCTGTTGGTTCTTGTGGATTCAACGGTCCAGATTGAATCGGAGATCGGGGGAGAAGGGATCATCGCATTGGAAGATTTGAAGAATAAAGGAAAAGTCAGGAAAAAGAAACTCCGATTGCGATTAGCGATAAGGGCTAGCACCTGGTTATGGCTCTGGGTCACATGCGGAAAAGGGGCTAGGGCCAAGGTTGAAAGGGGCTTAAGGCCTTAGTGTAAAAATGAAGATTTTCAAGGATTTTAAAGGGTTTTTTGAGGAAAATAGAGGTTCTGATAGGGGTAAATATGGGGTTTTAAACCTCATAAAGGGATTTCACAAGGCTTGAAGGGGATTTGAGGCCTTTATAGGCTAAATGGAGGGTTAAAAGATGGAAAGAAGGCTTTATGGAAATAGGGGGAAAAAGTGAAAATAGGCAGTTTCAGAGGCCTTTGGGCAAGCTTTCTTTGGTGAATTAGCATGGTTTTAAGATGGAAACAATAGTGAAGTTGAACCTCCAGGATAGGAGAAACATAAGACTTCAAGGATGATAGATTTTCAAAGGAAATAAATCTCTTGAAGGCTTGAAAACAAATTTAGCCACCACTAGGTATATTAGAATTTATAGGTGGCTAACATACGCCATCAAAAGACATCATCAAAGAGAAAGAGGCATAGATCAAGGAGCTCAAAGACGATCTTGCCAAGAAAAATTTCATGGTATATTTCTTGCAACAAGAAAATAGGCAGCTAAAACTAAACCTATTGCTGCAAAGAAAACCACAAGGAGACCATCCATCATCCAACAAAGAAAATGCTGTGGTAGAAAAGGATAAAGGTAAGGCCATAATTGATGTGGAGCAATTATAAGATAAATAAATTCAGGTACAACCAAGAAGGCCTAAAACTAGAGCAAAGGCAAGAAGAGAAAAACATGAAAAAGAGCCATCTCCTCCTCAAGCCCATAAAGACATCAATGAAATCATAATTGTTGAAGTTGAATAAGACATGGAATTATAGCTTTGGGTAGTAAATGAACACCTAGAGAAGCTACTGAAGAAGGCAAACAAAGACACTGCCATACAGAGGCACATGGCAATGCACTACTACACTTGAAACAGTATTTGCAAAAATAGGGTTAAGAACATGAAGAAAAAGCTCAAGAAGACCCTAGCCAAGCTCAAAAAAAGGGATAATCTGGATATATTGGTTGATGCATCCTTAGTTTCTTTAAGGCATGACAAAAAAGGAAAGAAATTTTGCCAAAGTTTGAAATTTTTTGGATTTTTTGTCACACAGGCAAAACTAGTGCACAGAAACACAATGTGCGCTCGCTGCGCTTTTTACCAGAGGCTTAAAATGAATATTGAAAAGCATGTGGAGGTTTATTTTTGTTAGTAAATTCCATAAATCTACTTGGGATTAATTTTCATTTCAGGAAGTTTCATAAAACGGTCAAAAACCACCTGTTTTCCACCCTTATGCCACTGTTTTGAGTCACTCGCTGCACTTCTAGAGTAGTTGTGTTCTAATAAGTTTTGAGCTGTCTTCGAGATGTATTTTTGGTGACTAGAAGATTCAATGGTGTAGTAGACATCCTAATATTCCTATTCAAACCTTCATAAAAGTTCAAAGATCCCTCAAAGTCATCAAAAAATCTTGCCAAAGGTCGTTGCGCTTCTGTTTCTAGACGCTGCACTTCTATAATTTTTCGCTGCGTTCCTGGGTTTGAATATTTTTCTTGACATGTGGAGGTAAAAGGTCAAAATGGTCGATTTAATATATGGATCATGAATTTTTTGATGGTTAATGGGCCTATTTATGGTCATATTTGTTAAATAATATTATGTTTAATTACTTGAGAGAAAACTAAACTTGTTAGCTAAAAAAGGGGAAAGTTGTTTCTAACTCTCCTAGAATTAGGCTATGAGTCATTAGGTGCATTAATTATTTGTTTTGGACCAGGATTCGACCCCTAGAGGTGGAATCTTGTTTTATTTTCTATATCTACTAAGAAAAAGGTCATTGATAGGGTTGGATATATGAATTTCTCACTCTTTGGCACTAGTGTATTTGCCAATTTGTAGAAGAAATTTACAAACAATTGTAGCTATTTTTACGGGATTCATGTGTTGTGGTTAGTGGCATTATTTTCTTTAGCGTTTCTTATGCATATTATGATTAATTAATTCTAGCATCCATCTACTTTCTTCCTATGCTTTATCTTTTAAGTTTTGAAACATTAATCATTCTTTTATGCTCTGTTTTTGTTTAAGATAAGCATATAAATGTTTCATCTTCTGAAATAAGTGAATTCATTATGCTCACTTAAGTTATATGTTTTCCTCCTTACCACACTACAATGAAAAACCAATTGTGTCACTAAGTTACATCTACCTAGCCTCATACTATGTCTGTAGTTGATATTTTTGAGATATCTTGCCTAGTTTCCAATCATAATGCTTCTTTATCCAGAAAACCCTAATCAAACCTAAATCAATAACCCTAATGAGCTTATAAATCACCTAAAATCATTATTCTCTAGTAATTTCCATCAACTATGAGATTGATAGAGAGATCCCTCTCTGATTTGGTAGGGCTAGCTACCAAATTGAAAGTTGGTCTGTGGTTACCTCTTTGCTTTCCTTTCTTAGCCTTGGGAAACTAAGGAGCGCTAATAGATCCAACCTTAAGGATGTACCAAATTATTGATGTTTTACAGGCTCCAACCTAAAGGAAGCATAAAATCCCTGATTTTTTACATGCTCCAACCTTAAGGAAGCACCAACTCTCTAATATATAGGTACCAACCTACCTTGCCTAACTAATCTCTCGTTCATAATATTTTCAAACTCAGATCCACAGGTGTTCTCATTTGGACAACTTTTTTTGTATTTCTCTCTTGTTTTGAAATTTACTTCTAGTTCTAAAGTCTCCATGAAACTTCAAAAACATCCTCTGACACTCTCTTTCAATTACATGTCTCCCACATACTTCATTCTATTTTTTTACTTTGTTCCCTTTTTCAACAAAAGCGTTGCAGATAAATATTTTTACAAAATTCACAAATGATCTAAGATTTCTCAAATTATTGCAGTCAAATCTATGAATCAAGTGCCATTCAACACCACATATTTATATATGTGAATTGATATGTAAAATCAATCACATCCAACCAAATTTAGAGTCTATAAGTTCAATGGTTACGTAATGGGGATAACCAATTTCTTGTTTGACCATCTAAGACTCAAATATCATTTGGGACTAATTTTGACACCCTTGGGGGCTAATAATTTTAGCCCATAGAATTTCCTTAAAAAACCATGTTCTCATTTGCTAATCTAGGTAAACACTTGCCCCTAAGGGGCTTACATTTTTTCAATGTGACCACATTACCAAAACTATATGCTAAAATCATCATGTTAATTTTCAACTAGATGGCCTTTGAGAATTAAATTATTAAATAATAAGAACAACTAGTAGAACAATTATTTTAATAATGCTTTCATTAAATTTGGAAATCCATCTCTTTTAGCACAATCTGACATTGTTGTATGCCCCCCCCCCCTGTTAGAAAATCAGAAAGGTAGAAATATTTTCTTATTATTTATAATTACTGATGACATTTCTTGTTATTACGATTCTTTATATCTTCCTTCTTTTAGTTCATCAAGAAATTACCAAAGCAACAACACATAAAACAATAAACACCAGATGTAGGCACTATGCCAGGGAAAAACCCCCCTCGAGGAGAAAACCCAGTCAAGATAATTCTTCTTTTCAATAGTATTCTTTGAGACTCTTCACCCTAGACATATACTTGAATTTCCCTCCACACCAAGTCAGCCTCCCAGATCTTCGACCCCTTTCTATAAAATTTGACTAGGAAACAATTTCCAGCAGCAGACGGCTTCTGGCAGCAAATTTTTTTGGAAGACTTCGATCTCCAAATCTAGGGAACAAAACAGAGAGAGAGAGAGAGACACCAAAATTTCATTTTTCTTATTCTTCCCCGAACTCGCACTTCTTTCGACTTATCGACAACATACTTCAAAATTTTCCCAGCTACAAGAGATATCAAATTTTGTGAGAGAGAGTGCTCCAAATGAATTAAATTTCCTTCCTTTCGTAGGCTCCATGTGAGGTCAAATAGGTCTCTTAGGCTAACATGATCCCCTTTAGGCCAACTTGGTGTGGAGGTCACATAATTCATATTTGACTCAATATTAAACCTTTTTACATAATTCAAAAGTCCAAGAAGGGTCTCTTTAAATGTAAAATAATTCTATGGACTCAGAATAAATCCTAGAAGCCCTCAATGGATACTTTGACCCAAAACATGGTGACCCAAGCATGAAACCCATGCTTTGCTAAGTCACAGTAATAATAATAATAATTAATTTCTTTATTCTTTTGACAAGTACATTATAAGACGACTTCAACTCATTAAATGAAGACCAAACCTAGTTAAAATTTACAACACTCCTCTTAACTAGGGAGACATTCATATTATACAAATACAGTGGAAGATCTCATACTATATGAACAATGAAGAAATTTTAGGTACCGCAATGCCATGGACTAGATTCCTGACTAGGGTAATCTATCCATTGGCATCTCAACAATTTAGGCTAGATTCCTGACTAGGGAAATCTATCCACATGGGACTAAGATAGATTCCAGCTTTCAACCCCTTTAGGTACCATTAGGCTTACTTGCTAGCCATCAACCCAGGTACCTAGGTGCGTATCCATGGTCAAAATTCTATGACCCACGCCACCCTCCCTAATTTGGGACCTATACATCAACACAAATTGTCGACCATTTGTACTCCCAGGAAATGCTTCAATCACAAATCCTCAACACCCCTTGATCCAACAACTCATGGATGACCAATCTCTCCCAATCAAACTGATTGGTAACCATCATGTTATCAAATCATTCGAGAGATCCTTCGAGATATTTTCCTGTATAAACACAACCCCAATCAATAATATAATTTCACATGTACATAAACAAATAAAAAAATTTTGGGTACTGATGTTGCTTCTCAACTTCTCATAGTAGGTCTATCAACCAAATCTTTGACATAAGATTCTTTCATCATACACTTTCCTTATCCTCATAATTTCATTCTTCAATCAAAACCAAGCTAAGATCTCCCTCTCAACTAGGGAACATATTTATCTATACTCCCTCTTAATCTTAGGGAGATACCTTCTATTCAGGATTACTCATGGATATCAACTTCTTCTTTTCATCACTAGAGAATATTTCATGGCTTCAAACCATTTCGTCACAGTTATTATCATCCTTATCATGCTTATCACATCAACGAGCATCTTCTCCATATAGAAAGTACAACCAAATACATAGAAGCAGGAAGTTAGCCATATCAGAATCACCAAGCATTTCAACTTTATACATATCAGATACCCAAAATTAATTACAAACAAGAGACATATACTCTTCAACATTTTGCTAGGGATTTTGTCATAAACCCTAGACTACATCATAACAAATTTCATTATATATAGGGTTTAAATGTTTCTTTAAAAAGTGTAGCACACCCTACTACAACATATAGAAAACCCTAGAAATAATTAAATATAGATATACAAGATATCTAACAACTTTCAAAAGTCATATGTTAGACTTTCCACTAGAGATTTATACAAATCCTAGATTTCATACAAGAACATCAATCAAAGTCAATCACAACTTAGTCATTAATATGACCAAATTCCACTAGAGTTAGTTTCAAACCCTATATTTTCAATCAACCATTAAATCTAATGAAAACTCAGATTTCATCAATCTTATACATATCTCAAATCATCATATTGTCATCATTCATCAGATATTTTTCACTTCTAAAAAGGTTCAAGTTAAAAAACCATAGAATTTCATTCTCACAACCAGAACAATCATTAGACCTTGTATTGTTATATCACACATAACAGAAAATTTAACTACTACTAATTTTTAGCTACAAAACCCTCTATTTCCAGATATCATCATCCTAGAATCTTAGATAAGGATTTATATTAAATCCTAAGAATTATGACCATCAATAGCTAGGTCAACACATGTATCTATGAATTCATGCAAAGGAATATCATATGTATGAATTCATTAATACATTAGACATACATGCCCTAGAAAAATATAGGGTTTCAACCACAAAGGAAATATTTTCACATACCTAGGGTTTCATTATCAAGCAAAGGCATTTCATATCATAGTCAAACCCAACTTCACAACAAATCAATAAAAAATTTGATTAGACTAGGGTTTGACCAGAAAAACACACACATACCAAGGAAATCACTTCTAAGACATTATAAGGGTCTTTCCTACACATTCCAACAAACGCCAATGAGTTAGGGTTTCAATCTAGAAACATAGAAAACCCAACATTACCAGAACTTCAAAGGTTCAAGGTTTTAGACCTTATCATTCAACCTTAACAGTTAGGTTTTCTTGATCATACCAAAACCCCAAATATGGCATCTTCAAAAAAACTTTAAATACAATATCCCTAAATAGTTTAGGGTTTGAGACATTCAGATTAGCATACCCTTTGGTTAGGGTTTTCCAAAACTTGTCTAGGGTTCTACAAAATCAGTTAAGAATATGAGTGGGGTGGGTAAATTTATCAAGTGATGAATCACCCAGAACAAGAAGCATTATGATTCAATATATCTATACATAACAATGTTAGTAATAGATGATCAAATGAATAAACTTTTGATATAAAGCAAAAAATGTTTTAAATCATAACTTTGTTTCTTGACAAACCTTGTCTTGAGAGGTCCTCCTTCACACTTCTTGAGAATATAGCATATGTTTTCATAATCAAGAAAATAGATGGATAAAGGTGATTAGTATTAAGATAATCAAAACTTAAATACGTACATGTAACCAATACCTAAAAGGAAATGAGATACTTATATTTTGGAAGTTGTTGAGGGATCCCTCCAAAGATTGAGGGATGCCTATAAACTTATAAAAAAATAAAATGTATTTTCCAAAAATATGTTAAAGACCTATATATTCTAAAATATAAAAATATAAAAGTAAGATATCTAAGGATACAAGAGAAGGACTTAGTAGTGTAAGTCCCTAATGTAAAATTCTTCAGCCTTGACTTTCTTTGAGTCTCCTTCTTCAACAATGTTGGCTTGATCTCTTTCTCTCTTATTGTTTCTTGGATTGTCAGGACTGTCACTCCTATAGTGACCCTTCTTATGGAATTGATAGCATTCTACCTTAGACATGTCAAATTTCTTCCTTGGTCCTTTTGATTTATTTTCTTTATGTTGAGAAATATAGGCATTTGATACTCCTTCATAATCGATAGTTAATGAGATCCTTAATTATTCTCGACTATAGGCAGTCCATAGGTCTTCAAAGGTGGGAGCTTCCTTCCATCTTTTATGTCCTGCATCAAATGCACCCCAAGTAGGTGGCAATGCTAATAGGGTAGTGATCACGAGTTATTTATGTGGAAAAATTTCATCAATAGCCAAAAGCTCATCCCTGATTCTTTCCATATTCACAAAGAAGGAGGCCATTGTGTCTCCTTTAGCCAGCTCTGTAGTCCTTAGCTCATTTTTCAAAGTAGATACTTGACCATTGTTATTAATAGTGAATAAATTTGACAAAGCTTCATACATTTCCTGAGCATGGTTGATGTTGGCTATGAACGGGACAAGGTTGTCCTTTATTCCTTCTACCATTAGAGTCATGGCCACCAATTCTAGTTCCCTTTATTTTACTTTGTCACCATCACTATAATCCTCTGTACGCTTCTTTATTTTTCATTTAACCAAGTCCAATACCTTATTCTTTTCAAGGATGAGGTCAATTTTATTCTTCCAGGACATATATTTTGAGGCTCCTTAAAGATTTTTTTCTCTCTTGATTGTGTTAGAGATATTCCTATAGTGTAGTATATTCCTTCCCTAAGACGATCCTTCAAATGGTTCCTTGATTAAGTGTTGAAGACTGCCTTTTTCTTCTTTCACCAAAACTATGATACCATGTTAGAAAATTAGAAAGGCATAAATATTTTCTTATTCTTGATAATTACTTGTGATGTTTATTGTTATTACGATTATTTACATCTTACTTATTTTAGTTCATCAAGAAATTACCAAAGCAACAACACATAAACCAATAAACACCGGATGTAGGCACTATGCTAGGGAGAAACCCCCCTCGAGGGAAAACCAAGTCAAGCTAATTCTTCCTTTCAATGGTATTCTTTGAGTCTCCTCACCCTAGACATATACCAAACTTTCCCTCCACAACAAGTCAGCCTCCCAGATCTTCGAACCATTTCCATAAACTTCGACTAGGAAACAACTTCCAACAGCAGGCGACTTCTAACATCAGAAAAAATTGGAAGAATTCGATCTCCCAATATAGGGCACAAAATAGAGAGAGAGAGAGAAACCAAAATTTATTTTTTATTCTTCTCCTTAGACTTCCCGAAAATCACACTTCTTTCAGCTTCTCGGAAACAAACTTCAAAATTTTCCCAGCTACAAGAGATATCAAACTTGCTATTAGAGAGAGTGCTCCAAATGAATTCATTTTCCTTCCTTTTATAGGCTCCAAGTGAGGTCGACTAGGTGTATCTTAGGCCGACATGATCCCCTTTAGGCTGACTTGGTGTGGAGGTCACATAATTCATATTTGACTCAATATTAAACATTTTTACATGTTTCAAAAGCCCAAGAAGGGTCTCTTTAAATGTACAATAACTCTATGGACTCAGAATAAATCCTAGAAGTCCTCAATGGGGACTTTAACAGAAAACATGGTGACCTAAGCATGAAACACATGCTTTACTAAGTCACAATAATAATAATAATAATAATAATAATAATAATAATAATACTAATACTAATAATAATTATAATTATAATTATAATTATTTTATTTATTATTTTGACAAGTGTATTACAATATGACTTCAATACATTAAATGAAGACCGAACCTAGTTATAATTTCCAACAACCCCTGGATTCCCATATATCTTTTTACATGGAACCTTGAATTCAAAAATGTGACCAGGCGTCCTTTATTATGTTGCTATGGATTTTACCATCAAATTTCATTGAATTTCCCATCATGATCCCCAGGTACCAAGGTCATTCCGATAATCAAACTTCACATACATTTGAGTGTATTAGGTTTATTGGATTTAGCCCTTAAGCACTTAACACTAGTCCCCTGTGACTTGGGACATGACCACGAGCATAAACACTGGTCACCACTCTATCATCCTTGATGCTTTGACTTGTTGATAGGTTGATAGGCCCTTGGGAACTTTCCCATTTAACTCCCACAACTAAGGAATGTGACCATTGGCATGATGCTCATCTCTTCCTTCATGTTGGTGTGTGCAAAAATTTACTAATAAGGGTTTATGTTGGGCTAGTGTCCCCTAGGGTCAAGTTTAAGTCAATTTTGTTTATTTTTTTAAAGCGTAGAGTTTAGGTCAAGGGGCTTTCAGGTGTGTTAAAGCTCCTTATTTTGTAACGGGAAAAAGGGTAAAACATGGGGCTCAAACCATAGTTTGAGTCCATGGTTTTTTCGCGTCTAAGTAATATAAAAATTCATGTAAGAGTCAAGTCAAAAATTTATTAATCAAGTAAGAGTCAATGAATGAATGATCTGATGTTTATGTGATTTGGGAAAGTTTTGTGATAAGTTTGAGTAGAGATAGGCTCCTACGACTGTGTGCCCAGAGACCTAAGTCCTAGGCTATGTGCGAGGACTTTGCGGCTGTGTGCACAAGGGAAATAATTGTAGTCATTGAATATTTTCTTAATAAAGAGAAGTTTTGGCGAAATTATTGGTTCAGTTGCATGATCTTTGTCTTAATGTGTTGATTTTCTTATAGATATGCTGTATTTTACGCTATCTGATGCGTATTTGCATGAGTTACTTATATAATCATAGATCTCTATAATTTCAAAAGATTTATATCAGTTTCTGTTAAGGGTTTATGTTAAGTTAAATATGAATTAGAAAAGATCTCTGTGTTTTTTCAAAACTACATCTTTGTTAAGGGTTTTATTGAAGTTAGATCTAAATCAGGTTAAAAAGTAATAACACAACACAATGTTGATTAGATCAAATTGGAAAGGTATAGATATACAACATGTTCCTCCCTCAGGGTGTGGAAACCTAGTTCCAACACCCCTTCATACTACTTCAGGTGAGAATTTGGCTTGTGCAAGCATATCACTGATGAAAGGGCCAATAGTTGGAGGGTTTTGTTGGTTGTGAAAAACACGCTGAACCTGGGTAAGGATCCCTTAAGCTAAAAAATGGTTCCATTGCTGGGGTAGTCATTGAAGATCTTCCTCATGTGTAGCTACCTCTAGTTCTTATTCCATCAGTTTATTTTGTCTGTCAGCGGGAGGAGCTGATTTTGACATTGGGGTATTGCGCGGAGACTTCTTGGTACCCAAAGTTTGACCTTTCTTCGGTTGCTGCGTGCCACTAACATCAGGTGCTTGCAGATCAGTAGGGTTAGGCTTAATGGAAATCATGGTTTCGGGAATAAAAATTCCTAAGCCCCATTGGCACAACGTCTCTTCAAGCGGTTCCCAAGATGCAGCATAAAAAAAAAAAAGAGAGTGAGAGGAGAGGGAATACTTCGATCAGATAAGTCAAAAATAAAAGGGGATTTATGCATATCTCCATTCCATATTTATAGTGATGTCACGACCTAAATGACCTTATGTCCATTGAAGCAGCTCCATTAATTCTCAAACGGATCCAGATATGGTGTAATATGATCATTAAATGTAGGTTACCCGCTCCTCCAAATGGTAATAAAGCTACCATGTCCAGTTTTACTGTTCTAACGGATAGTTTTTGACTGTAACCTCCTTTTGGCACAACCTCTACGCTGGCTTTGAAGATACCTGTGTGCCCTCAAACTTCATCGTTAAAAAGTTTTACAAGAATATTCATAACCTATGGAAAATTTATTTAAAGTATTTCGCCCTCTCTCAACTGTCCAGAGCGCTAAGACATTCTTCCAGCCATATAGTCATTTAGCGCGCAGGGATGGGGTCATCCCTGTAAGTTTTTAGGTGACTACCATTAACATATCCAGGAATTAATTCACCCTTTAAGGTAGCCAAATGAATCGAAACTCCTGCGATTTCCTTGATAATATAGGGCTCGAGCCAATGCATCTTGAAGTTCCCTGGAAAGCGCGCAAACTTAATTTCATAAAGTAACACACAATCCTCCTTCTTAAAAATCCTCTGTCTGATATGTTGATCATTCCAAGCCTTCTCATGTGCCTTCTACACCTATAAGTGAAAACCAAATATGA
Organism: Pinus albicaulis; assembly: GCA_034641835.2. Classification (NCBI taxonomy): domain Eukaryota; kingdom Viridiplantae; phylum Streptophyta; class Pinopsida; order Pinales; family Pinaceae; genus Pinus; species Pinus albicaulis. The sequence goes on along the minus strand of CM076579.1, from coordinate 565,447,017 downwards.
ATCTATCTTCTTCTAATACAACAACCTATGACAACTGCTCCTCCATAATGTCTAGATCAACCATGTTGGTGACTGCTGCTATGCACAAACTGGGGACAATATATTCCATCGACATCACAACCTCTTGTTTTCAGACCATCCTGAAAGGTGTTTGTCCTGTTAGCTTCTTACACGTGGTCCTATATGCCCATAGAACAACAGTTATGTGAACACCCCAGTCATTATGATTGGCGTAGCATATCTTTGTGAGAACATTTTCTAGTTTCTTATTAAATGCTTCTACGGTTCCATTTTCCTGAGGATGATAGGACATGCTCTTCTGATGATGTATTTTGAGTTATTTTTTGAGTTCCTGAATGGTCTCATTTGAGAAATGCGTACCCTGATCACTCATCAAAATTTTGGGACACCCAAACCTTGTCAGAAGATTCTCAAAGATAAAGTGCGCAACCATCTTTGTACTACTAACTTTCACAAGTTGAGCCTTCGCCCACCTAGTCAAGTAATATGTAGCAGTAATGATATATAATGCTATAGTATTATTACCTAGGGGGTTAATTGGTCCAACAAAATCAATTTCCAACTTGTCAAAGGCCTAAAAAGTTACCTGCGATTATAGTGGCAGCTTGTCTCTGTGTGAGTGTCTTCCCATCCTTTGACATACATCACAAGCGCGAAAATATTCCTTTTAATCGATGTGCACTGTAGGCCACCACAACCCAACCCTTAATACCTTTTGTGCGGTCAATTTTTCAACATAATGGCCACCTGCAATGCCTCCATGTGCTTCACCCAATGTACTAGGTCTTTCGAACTCAAAAAAAAAATTCCTCAAAACTTCATCAACTCCCATCTTGTATAATTGACTTGCGATGAAGGTGAAGTCTACTGCACGTGCGACCAAATTTTTCTTCTTCTTAGTTGTATATTCCAAATTTGCACTTCCAGTGGTTATAAAATGGATGATATCTGCAAAATGATCATCATCTATCTTAATAGCGAACAAATGTGCGTTCGGTAATTCATCCTCCAAATTAGTTGGTTCTTCACCATTTTCAATGCACGATAAGTGGTCGAGTCTTGCATTCAACCTTCCATGTTTCATAATCACTTTGAAATTGTATTCCTGGAAAAAGAGGAGCCATATGTAGATATTCCCCCCAAACATAGGCTTTTTCACCAGGTATTTCAAAGTAGAGTGATTTGTGAACATCTCGAAATGACCTCCAAGCAGATAATGACATAACTTATGTAGTGCATACACCATGGCTAGCCCATCTCATTATGTGGTTGAATAATTGCGAACGACATTTGACAAATTCCGACTTGAAAACACAATCATATGATCAATATCTCCAACACTTAGCTGTGCTAATATAACTCCTAGTGCGATACATGAAGCATCAACATGGACAGGGAATTCCTTTGACCAATCCAAGAATTCCAAGAGAGGCGCACTTACCATATTCTCCTTGAGTATGCCCAAACTCTTCTGACACTCCTCATCCTAATAGAAACTAGCATCCTTTTTCAACAACTTCTCCATCGATGTAGTTATAGTTGCATAAGCTTGAATAAATTTATGATAATATCCAGTATGTCCCAAGATTGAGCACAACTGCTTCACATTCGTTGGGGGATCCAGATTAATAATGACAAAATTTTTTTTTGGATCAACCATCAATCCTTGTTGACAGAAAATTTGTCCCAACAAGATACCAAAGGGGACGTAGAATATACACTTCTTCAAGTTCAGAGAAATTTGGTATTGTCAACAAGTCTATAGCATCAAACACAGGCTGGAGACATGTTTCTTCAATAGTCCAAAAATAGTTCAATCACCAAAGTACACTTATAAGAACTTGTGGATATAATATTTGAAAGCAGCAACTGCTATGCATGACAATATGGCTGGTGCATTATTCAACCGAATGGCATCACAATATATTGGAACGAACCCCATTCCATTGCAAAGGTAGTCTTGCTTCGGTCTTCAAGCGTGATCCTTATTTGATGATATCCTTAGAAGCCATTAGTAAATGAATAGGATTTCTTCCCTCCTACATTGTCCAAAACATCATCTGAGAATGGGGTCGGAAAAGGATCATGCACACATGCATCACTCAATTTACAAAAGTTAACACATAATCCTTATTTCACCTTTTGTCTTCGTTTCTTGGACTACCATGGGACTCATCCAATCCAATTCCTCTACTGGCTCAATAATGGCTGCACCAACCATATTTTCTAGTTCTTCCTTAAAATTTTTCTTATACTTTTGGGTCAATATGTAAGGGAACTGCTTGATAGGCCTAGCATCTAGTTTCAAGGTCATTTTCATCACACCAAGAGCTCCAATAATACCCTTTAGCTCAAAAAATTTAGTGGGAAATAACTCTTGATAATTAGTGAGAATCTCTGCAATCTTACCCATTGTATCTTCATCCCAATAATCCCATACCTTGGAAAACTTAGGCTGCTCTTTTGTACGAGAAAAACACACACATACCAAGGAAATCACTTCTAAGAAATCATAAGGGTCTTTCCTACACATTCCAACAACCGCTAATGAGTTAGGGTTTCAATGTAGAAACATAGAAATCCCAACATTACCAGCACTTCAAAGATTCAAGATTTTAGACCTTATCATTCAACCTTAACAGTTAGGTTTTCATGATCATAACAAAACCCCAAATATGGCATCATAAAAAAAAATTCAAATACAATATCCCTAAACAGTTTAGGGTTTGAGACATTCAAATTAGCATACCCTTTGGTTCGGGTTTTCCAAAACTTGTCTAGGGTTCTACAAAATTAGTTAAGAATATAAGTGGGGTGGGTAGATTTATCAAGTGATGAATCACCCAAAACAAGAAGCATTATGATTCAATATATCTATACATAAGGATGTTAGTAATAGATGATCAAATGAATGAAAAGAAACATTTGGAGGTTTTTTCATATAATTGTTTCTCCCCCAATAGTTTGAGCACCTTGTCGAATGAGGGAACATGTTGGAGAAGAGATATGGCGCTTGACCTAGCCGCTACATCAGCTGGTCTCCTCTGCGCCTGAGGCCACTGGCCTCCCCTGGCCCTCTGGTCTGTCTCGGTGTCCTCCGCGTTCTTAGAGCAAGTTTTTTCTTCTGTTTTTTCTCCCGGGGTGCCTTCTTTTTTCCAGCGCGGCGCATTAGCTGTTGGACGCGGCGCTCAGGGCTGGCGCGACGCATTGGCACTGTTGTGTGGCGCTTTGCTCCGTTGCATGGAGTTTGGGGTCTCATGCGATCTCCATTTCGTTTTTGCCTCTCTTGGCATTCAAAATTTTTTCCTGAGGATTTGGTTTGATGCGTGCTCTGCCTGCATCTTTTCACTTGCCTCCGTCTGCTATTTTTCCTACTCAAGGCCTGTCATGGCCTCTCCAGATGATACTTCGGAGGGCTCCAATGAACAATCCGATGCTGATGCTTTCTCTGCTTTGGTGAAATCCTTACAGCCCCAACGACCTATGGCTGCGCTTTCTCTAGCTGATCGGGGACTCATCAGTCAATTCACTGGCCTATGGCCATCACCGAAAACTGTCCATCGCTGGATTGAAAGGAACTGGGAAGACAAAGTTTCTGGTAAAATCTCCATTCGCTTCTGCGGGAAAGGTTATTTTACATTCCATTTTGAAACGAGAGCAGACAAGGACTTAATCTTCAGAAATGGACCTTATTTCATGGACTCTCGTGGCCTGTATCTGAACAAATGGACCCCATACTTCGATCCCGAGCTGGATGTCCCTAATGCAGTCCCGGTCTGGGTCCGGCTCCCGTATCTCCCGCTTCACTGTTGGGGAGATGACTCGGTTCGAGCCATTGGCAATGCTGTCGGAAAATACATTGATCGGAGCGAGCCCAAGGACAATATGTAGGCATGTGCGCGTATATGTGTTGAAGTCGACCTCGGCAAGGGTCTTCCAGAGGCAATCAGGCTAAAGGTGGACGATTGGACGCACATTCAACAACTGGACTACGAAAAAATTCCATTTAAATGCAAGGTATGTCATGAATACGACCATTTTTCCAATCGTTGTTCTAAACTGATTAATGATGAACCTGCTCAATCTGAGGAGCAATGGGAGACCGTTAAAAACAAGAAGAAGACCACAGTTGGCCAAAAAAATTCTGAATTTGTACCTTCCAAAATTGTCCCTTCCAATCCCCTCCTCTCTTCTGCTCCACCTCAGACCTGTCCCTTAGCTACTATTCCCTCCTCCTCTACCCTTGGCCCTGCCAACTCGGGCCCAACCTCTGATCCTCCTTTGACCTCCTTAAATCCCTTTGAAGCCCTCTCTCTCCCTGAAAATGAACCATTGATTTCCCTCGAAAATGATCCCCCCATCCTTTTTACCCTTTCGCAATCCTCTCCCTCCCACTCTTTTGACCCCCCCCCACCCCGATCAACTAGGAGCTCCTTGAAAGAGCATGGAGTTAATCTAGAATCTCACAAAAAAGGACCCGACAGGAAAACCAACAAACAACAAAGGGAAGAAAATGCCCAAAAAGATATTGCCATGGGAACTCAAAACCCCATAGAAACTTATGTATTGGGTCAAAATAGCAAAGAAACAACCCACAAGGAGCAAGAGGGATGAGCATCCCTCCGAAACTCACATACTCAATGATGAAAGTTATATCATGGAATTGTAGGGGACTGGGGCACCCCTCAAAAACTTCTGCCTTGAAAGATCTTATAGAACATGAGAAACCAGGAATACTAATGATTCAGGAGACAAAACAAAGACAACAAGAGATGAAAGGAATTATAGATAAGTTCAGACATTATGAGGGTCATATTTGTGAAGCAAGAGGAGCTTCTAGTGGAATCACCACTATCTGGAACAAAAATGTTTGGACATGCACATCTAGCACTATCAGTCAATTTTGGGTCAAAGTTACATTAGAAAAGAAAGCAGAGCACAAAAAAATAGTCATCTATAATATTTATTCATCGAACCATTTCAGAGACAAAGAGCAGTGTTGGGCCACTCTACAGGAAGACATCCAAGATGAAGACAACAACAACATCATACTTGGGGGAGATCTCAATCTTATATTACATTCCAATGAGAAAAGAGGAGGAATATTTTCTTTTGATCCTTACAGAGCAAAGCTGGAAAACATCATGCAAGATTATGATTTAGTTGACATCATTCCAAAAAATCGGAGATATACTTGGAATAATCGAAGATTGGGCAAAGACAACATAATGGAGCGGCTTGATAGAATTTTGGTAAACACCACTCTCCTCACTGAGTTCTCCATAGCTTATGCTGAAATTATTCCATATTTAGCTTCTGATCATTACCCCACCAGCATTGTCCTTGAGCCACACTGCCCTTTGGGACCACTACCTTTTAAATACAGCCCCCTTTGGTGCAATAATTCAATTATGGACCAGATAGTCAAGACAGCATGGCAGCACCACATAGAAGGATCACCGAGGTTTATATGGGAATGTAAACTGAAAAACACAAAATATGCCTTGAAGGAATGGGTGAAGCAGCACTATAAAGAACCAGAAAACGCCAAAGCTGATATAAAAAACAAATTGAAAGAAAATCAAAGAAAAATAGAGGAGAATGGGCTCTCCCAAGAAGATAAAGCACTGGAAAGTAGCTTATATTATTAGCTGTACCGTGTTAACAGAGAAGAGGAGAAGAAATGGAGAATAAAGTCAAGGCATCTTTGGCTTCAAGACGGAGATAAAAACTCTGCTTTCTTTCATAAGCAAGCAACTGTCAGGAAAGTAAAAAATAATGTCACCATGATCAATGATGAGGAAGGCCTTCCTCAAAAAACCCAAGCATCCATCAAACAAACTGCTTCAGCATATTACCACTCTCTCTTAACGGAAATAAAGGAAACAAAGGATTACTCAAATCTCTTACAGCCCATGCCCAAAGGAATCAGTGAGGAAATTAATGCAGATTTAACTAAAGAAATCACTGAAGAAGAAATAAAAAGTGCCATTTGGACGCTTCAGCTAGATAAAGCCCCAGGTCCAGATGGCTTTCCAATCTGTTTCTACAGAACTTACTGGGGAACAATTAAAAAATACCTTGTCAAGATGTTAAGATGGACTCAACGCAACTGTAAAATAGGAGGGTTTACCAATGCCACCCATCTTGCCCTTATTCCTAAAGAAAACCGACCCTTGTCTTTTTATCGTTTTCGACCCATTTCGTTGTGTAACTCATCTTACAAAATATTGACAAAAATTTTGGCCACACGCCTTAAACCTCTCCTCCTCTCTCTCATTTCTGAAAATCAAGGGGGTTTTTTGGCTAATAAGCGAATCTCGGACTCCATCCTTCTTGTCCAAGAGGCTATACATTCCAGTCAAACAAGGAAAGAGAAAGGCTTCATCTTAAAGTTAGACTTAGCCAATGCCTTTGACCGTGTCCAACACTCCTTCCTATTCGCCGTTCTTGAAAAAATGGGATTTGCCACACCCTTCATTAGCCTTATCAAAGCCTGCATCACAGGCCCATGGATCTCCCCTCTTATTAATGGTAGACCTGGACCATCCTTCCAATCTACCCGAGGACTAAGACAAGGCTATCCTCTTTCACCTTATCTCTTTATTCTAATGGCAGAATCCTTCAACAGAGCTCTGGACTTCAACCGTCGCATGGGCCTCATCATCAGAATCAAATTTGATAATGGAATCAAGAACATCAACCACTCCCAGTTTGATGACGATACTCTTCTAATGGGGGGAGCCTCAAATATCATCGCCAGCCGTTTCAAAGCTCTCCTAGACCAATACATGAGCTATTCTGGAGGCTTGATAAATTACCACAAGAGCTGTATTTATGGTTGGAACACTTCGACACAAATTATTCATAGCATTGCTAATACCTTTGGAGTTCCTTGTAAATTGGACTGGGAGCATTTTACCTATCTGGGCATGCCAGTGAGTGCGGGAAATCTGAAAGCTGCTGCCTGGGAAGTTATTATCGACAAGATGAAAAGGAAGATACAGCAATGGGGCACCTCTTGGCTTAATCCAGCAGGGCGCCTCATCCTCCTTAAAGCAGGTCTCTCTACCCTGCCCTTGTACTGTTTTACACTCATGCAAGCCCCTGCCAGTTTTCATAATAGAATGGATGCTCTCCTTCGTCATTTTCTTTGGCAAGGAGGGAGAACTGAAACAAAAAAATATAACTTGGTAAGCTAGAAACAGGTCATTCAACCACACGAGAAAGGAGGTCTAGGAATCAGATCTCCTAAACTTCTAAACCTTGCCTTTGCTGGAAAACTTGTCTAGAGATTAATTACTGGCACGAATGCTTGGTGGAAGACAGTTCTAGAAAAAAAATACCTTGGCTTCCCAAGGCATCAGCTTTTGGAGCATGAGCTCCCTAACAGAACATGCTCAAAAATCTGGAGGATGTGCAAGAAAGCTATACCTTTTCTTGGACACAACATCTCCAAAGTTCCCAAAGGTGGCAGCCACATCAGAATTGGAGATGATAAAATCATGGGACAACAGCCCATAAGTCGATGGCCTGAAACTCAGCAGATTCTAGATTATTTTAACAGCACAAGAATTCAAACACTGGATCAGATATCTAAATGGGATGCCCATTCTCATATCTGGAAAGGCTGGACTTTTCCTCGCATACCTGCAGACATAGAAATCAGCCTCATCAATCTGCAAACCCATCTACATGGTATAGCTCCTTCCAAATGCTTCGATGATGATGATTTTCGCTGGGATCCATCAGGTACTGTCTACACCATAAAGGGTGCCTACCAGCAGATTTGCAGTGACGACTCTCCAATGAATACTTGGGCGCAGTGGAAGTTAGTTTGGAAGGCAGAATCTCTTCCAAAAATTAAATTCCTTCTATGGACCCTCCTAAGAGGGAAAGTTCTCACCTCTGAGAATCTTAGAAAGCGAGGAATAATTAGACCTTCTCGCTGTCCAAACTGTAAATCTGAAGAAGAGACAAGTCAGCATATTTTTATAGCCTACCCTTTTGCTATAGCTTGTTGGAAGGAAGCTTTCCGGAGCCATGATCCCCCTTGGGAGCCTAGCACTAGCATCTCTGAAGCTCTGCACATATGGAAAAAAAGCTACCCATGGAGAAAAAAGACAAACAATATTTCTTGCAGAGTTTGGAATGCCTTGCCATGTACTCTTCTATGGAACATCTAGTTGGCAAGAAACCGCATGATTTTCAAAGGTAAAGAAACCAGCATCAGAAATATCTACAACAAAGCTTGGAGTCTCAATCTGGAAGATCTATCCATGAAATGACAAGGACAACTGAACATGCTGGACCTCCATGTCGAAGAAAGAAACTACATAGGGCATTTTCTAGATGGAAATTACATAGTACAAAACAGAAACAACCACAGTAGCGGAACCAATTCCAAGTATAGCTAGAAAATTAGGATGAAAGAAGAGGAATTTGTACGATGGCTCAGAAATTGCAATACACATTATATCTTCTTTGATGGTGCCTCCAAGTCCAACCCAGGAATGGCTGGGGCTGGAGGAGTCATCTGCAATGGCAATGGCGATGTTCTCGTGGACTACGAATGGGGACTGGGCTCTTTATCCAATAACAGAGAAGAAGCTTTAGCTCTCTATCAAGGCCTGCTTCAACTCCAGAAAATTGACATCAAAACTGCTGTAATAATTGGAGATTCAGCCATTGTTATTAGTATGATGATATGCAACAGGAATGCCCCTAACTTGATTCTTCAGCAGATCATAGGGCGCTGCCAAGCTATCAATCAGCAGATGAAATGGAACCTCTTTTATCATGTTCTTTGAATCCTCAACAAAGAAGCTGATAAAAGGGAAAACAGAGCATGTACTCTTTCTATTGGAAACCTTCGATGTAATGGCTCAGATCATATTTTTTTCCTACCATGAACAAATCTATACTCCTCAGTAATTTCTACCCTCAGCAGATCCTTGTTCTTGGTCTCCGAAAACCTTTGCTTAGATTCTTTGCACAGCTTCAAACCACTACTACTTGACCCTTGGAGGCGATTCCCTTAGATCTAAACTCTGCATCTTCAATATCCCCATCCCTCTGTAGCGCTCCTTTAATCCCTGCGCACTCTCCTATGTTTGCCTTTTTCCATGTCCCTACAAATGCACTCAGTCACCCTTTGATGATCCCTATTCAAAACAGCCAAAGCACCACGTTCCAAACAGAAGTAAACCAAAAGCAACAGTATAGGCTACCTTTTTTTGTATTTTCTATAATAGCTTAACTGCATGGTGGACAACTCATATCATTTGTTACTGTAAATTACCCAACAGAAGTTAACAATATGTAAATTATACATCTGGCACACAAATTAAGGCAAACAAACAAGGGCCACCACATCAATGCCTTCACCATGAGTCTATGTGAACCAATAGCACCATGAGGACCACTGCTACTAGGACCATATAAAATTTTGTATTCTGTTCGAGATAGGGGCCGTGAGGTCTAGTGGGTTATAGTCAACACTCCAGGACTAGGATCTTTATGTCAATGGGTAGGGTGTTTATAGAGAGGGAGTGGCCCTACAATGAACAAGATGATCTATATCAGTCATTGTCTGGTCTCTGTCTCTTTAGAACGTGTCTTGTTAGGGTTTATTTGGTGTAAATAGATAATAAATAATAAATAAACATAGACAATGTTTTACATCTTAGAATAGATTCAACCACTCTCTGAGAACGTGATTGTTTTTAATGTGTAATTAGCATTTCATGTTCTCTGGCAACCAAGATTCTTTTTGAAGTTTCTGTGGAAGGGCTTTCTACCCTGAAGCCTAAGGGGCTTATTCTACACCTCGGACCTCAGACGAGGATAATAATCTTTGAGTTTTATTAAATTTAAATTTTCTTACCCTGATGAACATGGTCGTGGCTGGGTGGAAAAGCTGGGGTGTTTTATACCCAACTAAGGTTCAGATTCTCCAGAGACATGCCAGTCTAGTTCGTACCTTGCATGTGGCCAGAGTTGCTGTTGTACCTCTGAAACATTTTGCAGAAAAAGAAAAGAATCATGTACATGTTAACATAAATTCCAAAATGACAATATTTGTTATTTCCTCTTATGGTGTCTCGTGTTTGGACAGGATTCTGAGAGTTCAATTCCTACAATTTATTGATTACACAAGGAAAACATAATATTGGTTAAATTGATGAATTTTTCTGAATCCTTTGGGACTTTTAAAAGCCTGTTGCTCCATGGAGGTTTTACCCATCTTAATGACCTTGAAAGTAGAAACAATTTATTGTTTGATTTAAGAGGTCATTATTTTATTGGATTCCAGTATATTATGATATCGGTAGCAATGGAGGCTCTTTTATTTCTTGTTTTGAAGACTGAAATGTGCCATGTGAAATTGCTCTATATCGGCTCTAAGTCTGTCTCCCAACTCTTCTTGCTCCAAAAAAGTGTTGCTACATCCAATGTCACATGGTTCGGGTTCGAATTCAGGTTCGACAATGATTAGGTTTAGTTTGAGTTCGAATTTTTTGATGGGTCTGGCTAAGGTTCACAATTAGGTTCGTCTATATACATTTTCTATATGTATAGATATATTAACTTGAAAATTAAATATAAGATAAAATCGTAAGAAATCAACATCAATAAATAAAATTGTTATCATGATCATGGAAACTACAAGGATAGATTACAAGCTTGAGTTGTGGCATGAGGTTATGCGTTTTGATCTATGGACTTGGTTAATGGCCATGAAGTTCGATGAGGTTCACCGAACCTCAAAATATTTTTGCAAAAGAATCAAGGCACACTTTTGAAAAAATAGAGCTTTGAATACCTTTGATAAATCTTCAATAAGAATGGAGTCAAAGTTGACCCAACGAAGAGTTAGGCCATCCTTTATTTGATCACCCCACGAAAGGTGATATTATTGAGAGGGTTTCTTTTTGTACGTAGCTTCCATGGGGTATAAGGCACGTAGAGGCCTCAAGTCACTCAATGGTTTACAAAAATGTATCTATTCAAATGGATAGAGGAATCCAAGGTCACATTCCAAAGGAATCTAATGGAATGTGACGCATGAAGCGTGTCACCATGACCTTTACGCAAAACCAATGATCAATTTTTGTTGATAGAAGGAAGTTGATTGGTAAGGTGAAGTGTTGTCTATTTATGATAAAGAAATTGGCCAAGAGAATTGGGTAAGCAAGTTATAAGGTCTTAACTCTCATATGTAGTGGAATATCTAGCACTGTAATGATTTGGATCTGCCCAAGCACAGGAATAGCAGGTACCACGTGCCCAGGATCAACAGGTATATCCTCAAAGATTCATCATCCACTGCTGTAAGTGAGCATAGGATTGAATTGGACTGTATGTGTGTGTGTGATTGACCCTGCATTTTTTTGCTTTATAATTTTTCATTGTCCCTCCCCTTTCATTTATTAAAGGGTTTTGACATTTAGATGTTGTCTGCCCTTTGTAATTTTCCTTGAAAAATGTTAAATCTGCTTCATCACTTAGGATTACAATGCAGCAAGGTGATCTATTAATGTAGAATGAATTTGAATGTGGTATGAACATCTAAATTTTATTATGAAGATCATGACGATACGTGGCTACTGTACACAAATTATCCTACTACACAAAATTGTAGGTAGTTGGAGGCTTCACCATATGGGTAGAGACATTGAGGACAATATGTTCTTTGTGACCGAACAGAAGTAAACCAAAAGCAACAGTATAGGCTACCTTTTTTTGTATTTTCTATAATAGCTTAACTGCATGGTGGACAACTCATATCATTTGTTACTGTAACTTTCCCAACAGAAGTTAACAATATGTAAATTGTACATCTGGCACACAAATTAAGGCAAACAAACAAGGGCCACCACATCAATGCCATCATCATGAGTCTATGTGAACCAATAGCACCATGAGGACCACTGCTACTAGGATGACATCATGAGGATCGTTACTACTAGGTTGACATCAATGCCAACACCATGAGACATCATGTCTAACATCGGCCTTCAAATGTGTGCTACAAACCCGCAGAATTGACCTCGAAATTCAGGCATGTTTGACTGCAATTAATGCATTGTAATAGCCTCAATTTCAGCGCTCATATTCCTAAATTTTTAGGCCTGTAAAACCAAAGTTAATGCCCTCGACTTCTGTGTTGGAGGACCTGAAATTAATGAATTGGAACCTCCTTGGAAAAAATGTTGGAACCTCTGTAGTACCTTCTTGTTAGTCATGCCTCTGTCCCAGCCTAGAAATTCAGGCATGAACATGGTCTTCTCCAAACTGTTGTATGATTTCTCTCCTCGAGCAATGCTATCTCAGGCTCAATACACCTCAATTAGAGAAATGATCTCCATTGCAGCAGAGATGGGGTGTAAGATTTACCAAATGGATTGATTCAGATGGAGAGGTTATTATAATACAAAATTTGGCTTTCTTTAGTTCATACTATCTAGGTTTTTAGCTTTACTAGTTCACACTCTACTGTTTCAGACATCTTCCAGGCTTCAAAATCACTCATATTTTTTTCAGAATTTATAGTCTATAAAGCATTGTTTCAGATGACTAAATACCCATACAAATAGAGAGTTAGTTGAGGAAAGATCAAGGATTCAAGTAGTTGGAAGGCCATTGGTCTGTCACTAGGCTTAGTATATATTTTGATGTATCCAATGGGGAAAAACGTTTTCATCCTATGAATGCAAGCACTACTTTGTTTCATTTCTTTGTGCTTGTTTTTTAATCTAGTGTTAATAAGACACTGCTCGACCTCTTGTCTCATTGGGACTTCTTCCTTGGCATATTAATCGTATCTAGAAATACAATCAGCAAATAAACATGATCATTAAAAGTTAAAACCATCATTTTAATAAACTTGAATGATCACTATGCTTTGCAAGAACACATACCTTCCAATATCTGCATATGCTACACATAAATATGCAATCAATGCATCTAGCGCCTTTTCTTGGACTGGTGCATTTGAGTCAGATACTGCCTTCTTGAAAAATGAACCTAAGGTGTAAACAATGCATGCACACCTTCTAACGCGTCACTAGTTACATGCACCCCTTTAAGGTGACCATTGAAGTGGCGCTGGCCTCCTTTACTTGAATGAAGAATGTTACATTTTGTAATCTTGATAATTGCATGAAGGCCACATCAATATCAATAACATACACAAACCAAACGCAAGGGGAGAGCATGCCTATCAGGATTTCAACAGCTCCATGTAGCAGATAGACCACAGCTCAGCTGATTCCCAGCCACTCTAACTTTAAGAGGAAGTATATTTTAATATTGCAAGTTTCTAACTTATAATTAAATAGTAGGAAAAAAAAATTTACCCAAGCTGTTGTATTCATGTGTTTTGATCTGCTTGAGATGCGAATTCACATGTGAATGGTTTTGTTCTATGTAATAAATAAACCAGTGTGCATTTATTTTGAATAAGGTGTTGATAATTTGTTGGGGACATTACGTTGTGGTTTATCTTTCAATTGAGTAAATCTATGAAATGTACAAAGATAAATGAACAATTAATGACATTGCTAATAGGAATTTCGAAATGAGAAGTGGTAAAGGGATTCACTTTGACTTGTATTTACTAATGGAGTCAAGTGCTTTATGTAAAATAATAGTGTATTAAGTGGATGTGATAATAACACCCTGGATCTGTGATGTTTCTACAGCGTGAAGGTCAATAATTGTGACCACTCTGTATTTGTTTCTAAGTTGATTGACAGTTTCCCATCTGTTTTTGACAAAAATCTACAATTGTGGCTAAAATTATAAATGTTATTTACATGATCCGATGGAAAAATCAAACATGTTTCATGATATAATGATATCATCAAACAATTTGATATATGATACGATGCCACCATGAAACATGTTCCATATGACCGAACAGCTTCTTAAAACTTCCAAATGTCAACAGCCACGGATATTTTTACCAAAATTGGTATTATTGTCTGCAATATGGTAAAATCAAACTTAGTAAACAAATAAACTATTCCTATTAGCAGAAAGAGAATGCACTTGAAAATGTTTTCTATAGTTCTACCTTCGCAGGGCCTGTAATCACATATCATTTGCAATTTCCAAATGAAGCTTATGAACTTGTTATTCAATAATAAACCTTTGTATTATCAATTTTCAAAAAAAACTTATGTTGTCCTGGCTGTAGCTTCTATACTAACAGAGTTTGTCTACTTACATAAACGACTTGTTTATAAAATGGCAATAATAGCTGTGAATGCCAAAGAGGCACTAGTCCAGTCGATGTGGATCTGTATTTCTATTGGCTTCTGCACTGGTGACATGTGTTAACATGTCTATTGGCTCAATATCTTGCAATTGATTTGAGTAATATTCAGTTCGTATTGTATAGTCAAAAGTTTCCTTGTATCTGCCAGTTGAAAATGATTCAGTCAGTCACTGCCCTTGTAATATAAGAAATTGACTTTCTTTTCGTTATTTGTGGTAAAAAATAATATTTTTAGTATATTACTGTAGGCCATACAATTACAACCATACATGTATCCCTTGGGCAATTTAACTTTTCTCATGTCCCATAAATTCTTCACCCTGCACAGGCCATATAAAAAATTACCATAATGAAGTCCTGTGACATTGACTATCATAGGGGAGGAACTGAGTTTCATAAAAGTAATATCGTCATAAAGACCGCAACTCAAAGAAGATGGAAAAAAACATAAATTTAGTCCTCAAGCTACTGTAATTCTACTATATGGAGTATCCAGAGGAAAATGGCTTTCTTAACATGAGCTATACTAACCTATTCAAAATAAATGTGCCTGTCTTCACCTCTCAGAGGGAGCAAAACCAACAAATCCTGTCCTGTGTAGAATCTTGTGACTGTCTTTATCTGTAGATGGTGCAAGTGCATTGTCAACTAAGGGGAGAGCTGAGGCCATGATAACAGTGTTGTATGTGGTAAGGATGGATAATGAGACAATGAGAAATCTTCAAGAAATTATCATTATAAAATTCTAGCTTAGGGCTGAGAGGCTATAGTGGGAAATCCTACGTGATATAAATGAACTACTAATAAATGTGATGGTGATTCCTTAATGTCCTGTGACCAAGGAGGGTGAATTGATAGATACTTTAAAAGAAAATAATAAAAGGGGCAAGGGGTGATCCTTGGGAAAGTCATGGTAGTGGGAAAGTGGAAATCCTTGGGAAGTCATGTTAGGGGGGTGGTCAAGGGACGATCCTTGGGATTTCATGGTAGGGGTGTCAGGAAAAAAATTCCCATTTTGGGTTACAAAAGGAAAAGTATTAGAAGTTTTTCCTGTTCTAGGATGCTTAATTAATTTCCTTGGGATGTAAAGCTTTTCAGTATAGTGTCTCATCTTTCCCTTTCAAGAAATGTTAATAATGTCAACTCTGTACATCCCAGCCCGAGGTTTGCTTCCCAGGTTCTCTGCTATCAGGTCATTCTCTCCCCATCAATGAGCTTCTCTACTCTATGCGAGCACCTCATTCATGATGAGGTGCCATTCACGTGGTGGAGCCAAGATATGCTGAATGGAACTACCATTGCTTACATGAAGCTTCCTATTATCATCAATCAAGAAATGAAGCTCATTCCCTTTCCCTTTCTTGCATCTAGATCACCCTAATGGAGGATAGGGGTTTATCACCCCATTTAGAGTCTGCATTGATGTTTTCCAATATATTTGCAGCCTTATTTTCAGCCCATAGCTAATGATTGAAATCCACTTCTTGTAGGTAGTCTTTTAATCTAGTTGTCTTTGCAAGAGATGTAACCAAAAGCCATTTACGAATCAGGTACTCCCATGGATTTAGTTATGTGGCATATTGATGATTATGTTAGAAACTCCTTTTACGGTCACATGTTTGATCCCTAAATTTATTCTAGTATGGATTTCTTTCATGACAATCAGAATTGCGGCCATGTTTTTTGTGATTATGCCAATGTTATGGGTATACATATGGACAAAGTTCACCTCATGATTCCTGATGAAGCCTCAATTCCAGGTCTGCTAGGATTGCCTTTGGAGATGGTGTCAAAGTTGAATTTGAGGGAGGAGGAATGGAGGGGGATTCTATGTTTCCTTCATGTTTATCTTTTCCTTGCTGATCTATACTGAGTCCTTAACCAAGATGTCCCATTCTGCCAGTTTTTGGCCATGCCCAGGTGAGATCTCCAACTCTGCTCTCCCCAAGGTTTTACTTCAATGGTCACCTTTATATTTCTTTCAATTATATGGTAGAATTGTTTTGTTATGCCTCTTGCATGTATTCCATATTATGAAACCAAGTGCTATGTCCCCATGGCATGCTCATAAGTTCAGGTCTAAAATATCCTTGGGCTAGCGCCTAATGAAACTTTAGATCTCATATATTTTCCTAATGCTTCTCATCTTTGGAACCGTGTCTCGACTCTCAACAGCATCCAGAGATGTCATAATGAAGAAAAAAGTGGTTGATTCTTGGTATTTCCCTAAGCGGTCTGGTAGATTTTACATCTCAAAGGCCCAATGTATCCTACTTATGCATAGGTTTTTTCATGTCAGTATACATGAAGGCTGCGACCTTGGGCCAATATGTTGGATTCCAAGACTTGGTCCAAATTCTATCTCGAAAACTAGTTTTTTTGTGTTTGGTGATGCATAATATGTGGCATCGAGTGCCATTTTTTCATAGGCATGGATCATAACAGTAAGCCATTGAGGAGGGAAGTTGAGAAGAGACCCAAGGCCCAACCAATCTATGGTCTGAAGTATTTTTGGCCTTTTCCTTTCACTTTTTGACCTGATCAGAGGGGATGACCTGGGACTATGAAATGATACCCTTGAAAGTCTCAGGCCAATAAGATGGGATGAGCAAAGATTGAGATTTGTCTCTAAGTGCTTCTTTCAAAAATACAGTAAGGCATCTTTGGTCAAGATAGAAAAATAAAGTGGATAGGGAGCCTCGGGCCAATATGGGATGAGAAAAGATTGAGATTTGTCTCTGAGTACCATATTTCATGAATAGAGCAAGGCACATTTGGTCAGGATAGCAAAGAAAGTGGAAAGGGATACCCTGAATCCTATAAATGACAATAACAATGACATTTGATCTCTTAGTTAAAAGGGTTTTTCATTATGAGATGCATTTCTATCTCAGTTTCTCGTAAGTGACATAACCAAAAATCATGTCTGAGTCTTCCCCGAGTTGGCTAGGAGCTCACTTTCTTTCAGCTTATCCTTGGATAATTTTCTAATTCTATTACTGTGGTCTGCTTTTTGGGCTTTTAGGTGGTTTTATTTTGATAACCAGTTCTTTGAGAAGACATTTTCTTCAAATTGTATTGCAACTACCTATGTTGTTCTTCATTTTGGAAAGATTTTCTCATCTTCCAATGTGAGTAGACCCAGATCATTGTCTGCATCCATTGTATAGCACAATTTCCTTTTGGGGTTCCTCCTGTCGCTTGTAATTCTGATGTATTATTTGTCCCATTGTATGTATTGGCTTCCCTCATCTTGGGACTTCTATTTCTCCTCTTAATTTTTCAAATCTCTAGTTTAATTAGCATAGGTATTCTCCAATTTTTAACTATATCTTATACTTTCAGTCAATGTTGCAAACATTTAGATAAAATCAGTAATCGTTTTAGAAAACAAAAAAAAACATAAAAATCGAGAAAATATTGGTAAAAATTGGCAAAATTAAGATACCACCAAATAGGGCAAAAAATAGTGATAAAATTGGGATGTTTGCAACAATGTTTTCGATGGGGTGTATCTTAATCATTTCACGTTATTACCTTTTTGGTTGGAATTCATGATATTAACCATTTCACATTATTACTTTTTGGTTGGAATTCGTGCTATTTTTTGTTTGGGAGATTGTGAATTTTTGTTTTTTAAAATGTGTTTTTGAATGTATAAATATATTCAGTGCCCTGAAAAGCTCCAAGGAACTTGAATTGTGTAGATTATAAAACTCAAACCTACAATTCCACGAATAAGGTAGAAAATTTTATGAATAAGAAATGTTTAAAACTCAAACTGCCATGGCTGGTAGAAATGTTTATGAATAAGATATTAGAACATAACTCTCAATTCCATTTGATGACCAATTAATCATGGTTTGCTCTTGCATTGTTTTCTGAATATGTACATGTGGTTGCAGGAGATTAGAGTGGAGGAGTTATTACCCATGAGTTTCCATTTTCAGAGATCAACAAAGCTTTTGAATTTTTGTTGGAAGGCAATTGCTTGAGATGTGTTCTCCACCTCTAACTCCCACTATAAATTGTTGACTGTCTGTTTTTGACATTTCGATTTGAATGGCATTTGCTCCAACAAAATAATTAGAATGAATAAGATTATCTGTTGAGCATAGTCTCAGTGTTTGTGACAATTATTGATAAATAAATTATAAATTTGTTTAAAATGGCGGTTGACAAATAAATTATACAATTCCTAATCGGAGGAATGTACAAATAGTATTTATAATTGTGCAATAGACCACAACATTGTAACAAATATTCGCTTGCTAATAAAGGATACATGGGAGGTTGTTTCCCTTTCAAAATGATATTTAATCACTGAATAAAAATTATAAAATTGAGAAAACTTGTCGTAAGGGGGTCCAGTTATGCGACCATTAGGCTTTTATAAAGAATGTTAGACTAGTTATGATAATGACAAACAGCTTAGACTATCTTTTATGTAATATTTTATTTTAGTAAATTCTATTATGTTATGGTGGTATGTGGGGATTATGGTTTAAATATTTTAGGATGATGATGACCGTTTTATTTAAACATCCATTGAAATTAATTATGTTGTTTTTGTGGACTTCTTTTTACTAATATTGTCATATAATTCTATTTTAGTAATTTTACTATTTTAGAAATTTTATTATAATATGGTTATGGTTTGATGATGGTAGTTAATATTTATTGGAACTATATTTTATTCATTAGATATTAAGAAAGATAAGGAATTATTCAGTTTTTTTGTTAAATAGTAAAAAAAAACATTTTAAGATTCATATAATTTTGATAAATTAGAAAGTTAAGAATGTTGGTATTGTGACAAATATTTTGAAATTGTGATGTAATATGGGTGTATACAAAATATTTTAATATAAAGTGATTTTCATCTTCAACTCTCTTTTTTTTCTTTTATTTTCTTTATTTTTTATTTTTTCCCTCGAAAAAAAAACTTAAATTTTGTTAATGGTATAAAAATTATATTTTGTAGACACACATAATGTGTATGCATATAGGATCAGAAAGTACATGATGAAGCTAAAAATACTAGAAGGAAAAAGAAAGATTTTTTTTATGACTAAGAACTGCAGGGAAAATAACATCAAAAGAAACAAAGAAAATAAAGTATGACAACTAGAGCTAATATTTTCATTTTTTTTCCTTTCTTGCACTTTTTTCCAACCCTTCAACAAGAACCAAAGTCAATTCACGTCCCACTTGTGGGACTCCTTTGTTAAAATCCAAGCTCTCAGAGACATGAGCTCTCTTTGAGCCCCTGACTCCATCCATGTTAAAGAGTCCTTATGATCATTTCCTTTCTGATGAATGGTGGAAATTTCTTGTTGAACCATACCGTCCACATTCAGCATGTCTCCCTATTTGGCCATATCAATCATTTCTTATTTTTTGAGTTAACTTTCCTTGTTATCTTCTTCAATCAATCAATATATATTCTTCCTTTTTGAGTGCTTGAAGAAAAAAGCACTCAACCTTCCATGTTTCCTCAAACTCCTCTCCAACCTCAATATTAGTGCTAGTAGTAGCATGAGCAAAAAAACTACGCTTAGCAGAACTAGAACACATTTTCCAAACTGCACGGGAAATATGTCCCTCATGAGTCACCATGTGCCATCTTGGTCTCGGTGGTTCGCTTCTTTCAACTCTTGGTTCAACTACCATATCTTCATTGGAACCAACACACCGAACTCCACTAGACAACGATTCACCAATTTGTACGCGAATTTTTTATATAAACCCATTTTGTATAGTCTTATATAATTAGCCATATAATTATTTTAAAAATAATTAATTATTAGCTATTAGCCAAAACAAATAAATGCGCATAAGCGGATTCGCCTCCCGATTTATGGTTTGGAGCGGGTTTGCATGGCATTCGCCATGATTTATTGGGTAGGAGGGGCATTGGAGTTACATTCGCCCTCCAATTTTTTACTGGTTGGGGTTTCATTATATCAATAATTTTTCAGTGGCGTTCTCATGGACCTCATTTTAGAAGAGAGATTCTTAAAACTATTTGAATCATGGCAGATACATTTTATATCTATAAGTAAATTCGGTTGGAGGATTGCTATATGATGATAGAGTGTCAACTCAAAACTTTGAAAATTTGGCACCTCACCAAATTTAATCAGAATCCTAATCTCCCCATGATTCAAAAATTTAGGATTTCATTGATCGTATCTCAGATATCTGAAGAGCAAGATTTCGTTTCACATTTCTCGAATCATCTATCGAGATAGGACTGTGGATCGGTTCATGGAACGTGTGGTGTATATCTAACGCTAACACCATTCTATCGATTGCCGCATCTTTCTATTTATTGGGTGAAACAACGCCAAAGATTTTCCCCAGTATTTCATTTTATCCCCTATAACCCTGTCAGTCCTTTGTATCACTTTTTCACAGTTTCAGCACTATCAACGATCAATGAGCATCGAGGTTAGTAGTTCAAATCCTTACAATTCTCTCTCAATTTTTCAATTTGTTGTTTTATTTTTCATAGAGAATTGATGGCGATAATCCATGCAGAGTAGCCTTGGATCTAATCATTCGTTTTTGAGCTTACAGTGGTCTGTATCCTAGGATTTTAACATTCTGGTTTTGTTAATTTGGGTCCTTTAGAATTCCTCGCACCGATCCAAGTTTCTTAGCTTTGGTTACTGTAAAATATGGTTGAATTAGCGATCATCGTTCGCATATTTTCTCTGCAGAGTGTCAATTTCCTTATGTCGTTTAGATAGTTGTAATTCGAGTTTCATTTGAATTTATCTTTAGAAGAAGTAAACCAATTAATATATATACTGTTCTGTTTTTCATGCCAATTTTTTCTGTAGAAATGGTGGATTCCAATGTCTAATTGCTTCTCCTGATATATTTTAATTTTACATATAAAATTTTGTATTTCGTTTGGGACAGGGGTCGTGAGGTATGGTGGGTTACAGTCAACACTCCAGGACTGGGATCTTTATGTCAATGGGCAGGGTGTTTATAGAGAGGGAGTGGCCCTACAATGAACAAGATGATCTATATCAGTCCTTGCCTGGCCTCTGTCTCTTTAGAACGTGTCTTGTTAGGGTTTATTTAGTGTAAATAGATAATAAATAATAAATAAACATAGACAGTGTTTTACATCAATAGATTCAACCACTCTCTGAGAACGTGATTGTTTTTAATGTGTAATTAGCATTTCATGTTCTCTCGCAACCAAGATTATTTTTGAAGTTTCTGTGGAAGGTCTTTCTACCCAGAAGCCTAAGGGGCTTATTCTGTACCTCGAACCTCAGACGAGGATAATAATCTTTGAGTTTTATTAAATTTAAATTTGCTTACCCTGATGAACAGGGTCGTGGCTGGGTGGAAAAGCTGGGGTGTTTTATACCCAACTAAGGTTCAAATTCTCCAGAGACATGCCAGTCTAGTCCATACCTTGCATGTGGCTAGAGTTTAAGTTTTACTTCCAAATCATTTTCCAGAAAAAGAAAATAATCATGTACATGTTAACATATATTCCAAAATGACAAGATTTGTTATTTCCTCTTATGATGTCTCGTGTTTGGCTAGGATTCTAAGAGTTCAATTCCTACAATTTATTTATTACACAAGGAAAACATAATATTGGTTAAATTGACGAATTTTTCTGAATCCTTTGGGACTTTTAAGAGCCTGGTGCTCCATGGAGGTTTTACCCATATTAATGACCTTCAAAGTAGAAAAAATTTATTGTTTGATTTAATAGGTCATCATTTTATTGGATTCCAGTATATTATGATATCGGCAGCAATGGAAGCTATTTTATTTCCTGTTTTGAAGACTGAAATGTGCCATGTGAAATTTCTCTATCTCGGCTCTAAGTCTGTCTCCCAACTCTGCTTGCTCCAAAAAAGTGTTGCTACCATCCAATGTCACATGGTTCGGGTTCAAATTTGGGTTTGACAATCATTAGGTTTAGTTTGAGTTCGAATTTTTTGATGGGTTTGGCTAAGGTTCGCAATTAGGTTCATCTATATATATTTTCTATATGTATAGATATATTAACTTGAAAATGAAATATAAGATAAAATCGTAAGAAATAAACATCAATAAATAAAATTGTTATCATGAACATGGAAACTACAAGGATAGATTACAAGCTTGAGTTGTGGCATGAGGTTATGATTTTTGATCTATGGACTTGGTTAATGGCCATGAAGATCGATGAGGTTCACCGAACCTCAAAATCTTTTTGCAAAATAATCAAGGCACACTTTTGAAAAAATAGAGCTTTGATACATCTTCAATAAGGATGGAGTCAAAGTTGACCCAACGAAGAGTTAGGCCATCCTTTATTTGATCACCCCAAGAAATGTGATATTATTGAGAGGGTTTCTTTTTATATGTAGCTTCCATGGGGTATAAGGCACGTAGAGGCCTCAAGTCACTCAATGGTTTACAAAAATGTATCTATTCAAATGGATAGAGGAAGCCAAGGTCACATTCCAAAGGAATCTAATGGAATGTGACACATCAAGTGTGTCACCATGACCTTTGCGCAAAACCAATGATCAATTGTTGTTGATAGAAGGAAGCTTATTGGTAAGGTGAAGTGTTGTTTATTTATGATAAAGAAATTGGCCAAGAGAATAGGGTAAGCAAGTTATAAGGTCTTAACTCTCATATGTAGTGGAAGATCTAGCCTATAATGATTTGGATCTGCCCAAGCACAGGAATAGCAGGTGCCATGTGCCCAGGATCAACAGGTATATCCTCAAAGATTCATCATTCATTGCTATAAGTGAGCATAGGATTGAATTGGACTGTATGTGTGTGTGATTGACCCTACATTTTTTTTCTTTATAATTTTTCATTGTCCCTCCTCTTTCATTTATTAACGGGTTTTGACATTTAGATGCTATCTACCCTTTGTAAGTTTCCTTGAAAAATGTTAAATCTGCTTCATCACTTAGAATTACAATGCAACAATGTGATCTGTTAATGTAGAATGAATTTGAATGTTGTATGAACATCTGAATTTTATTATGAAGATCATGATGATACATGGCTGTTGTACACAAATTATCATACCACACAAAATTGTAGGTAGTTGGAGGCTTCACCATATGGGTAGAGACATTGAGGACAATATGTTCTCTGTGACCAAATAGAAGTAAACCAAAATAAATAGTATAGGCTACCTTTTTTTGTATTTTCTATAATAGCTTAACTGCATGGTGGACAACTCATATCATTTGTTACTGTAACTTACCCAACAGAATTTAACAATAAGTAAATTATATATCTGGCACACAAATTAAGGCAAACAAACAAGGGCCACCACATCAATGCCATCACCATGAGTCTATGTGAACCAATAGTACCATGAGGACCACTGCTACTAGGATGAGGACCACTACTACTAGGACCATATAAAATTTTGTATTCCGTTCGGGACAGGGGTCGTGAGGTCTGGTGGGTTACAGTCAACACTCCAGGACTGGGATATTTATGTCAATGGGCAGGGTGTTTATAGAGAGGGAGTGGCCCTACAATGAACAAGATGATCTATATCAGTCCTTGCCTGGCCTCTATCTCTTTAGAACGTGTCTTGTTAGGGTTTATTTGGTGTAAATAGATAATAAATAATAAATAAACATACAGTGTTTTACATCTTAGAATAGATTCAACCACTCTCTGAGAACGTGATTGTTTTTAACGTGTAATTAGCATTTCATGTTCTCTGGCAACCAAGATTATTTTTGAAGTTTCTGTGGAAGGGCTTTCTACCCTGAAGCCTAAGGGGCTTATTTTGCACCTCGGACCTCAGACGAGGATAATAATCTTTGAGTTTTATTAAATTTAAATTTGCTTACCCTGATGAATAGGGCCGTGGCTGGGTGGAAAAGTTGGGGTGTTTTATACCCAACTAAGGTTCAGATTCTCCAGAGACATGCCAGTCTAGTCCGTACCTTGCATGTGGCCAGAGTTGCAGTTGTACCTTCGAAGCATTTTCCAGAAAAAGAAAAGAATCATGTACATGTTAACATAAATTCCAAAATGAAAATATTTGTTATTTCCTCCTATGGTTTCTCGTGATTGGCCAGGATTCTAAGAGTTCAATTCCTGCAATTTATTGATTACACAAGGAAAACATAATATTGGTTAAATTGACGAATTTTGCTGAATCCTTTGGGAATTTTAAAATCCTGGTGCTCCATGGAGGTTTTACCCATATTAATGACCTTGAAAGTAGAAACAATTTATTGTTTGATTTAAGAGGTCATCATTTTATTGGATTCCAATATATTATGATATCGGCAGCAATGGAGGCTCTTTTATTTTCTGTTTTGAAGACTGAAATATGCCATGTGAAATTTCTCTATCTCGGCTCTAAGTCTGTCTCCCAACTTTGCTTGCTCCAAAAAAGTGTTGCTACCATCCAATGTCACATGGTTCGGGTTTGAATTCGGTTTCGACAATGATTAGGTTTAGTTTGAGTTCTAATTTTTTGATGGGTTTGGCTAAGGTTCGCAATTAGGTTCGTCTATATACATTTTCTATATGTATAGATATATTAAATTGAAAATTAAATATAAGATAAAATCGTAAGAAATCAACATCAATAAATAAAATTGTTATCATGAACATGGAAACTACAAGGATAGATTACAAGCTTGAGTTGTGGCATGAGGTTATGAGTTTTGATCTATGGACTTGTTTTAATGGCCATGAAGTTCGATGAGGTTCACCGAATCTCAAAATATTTTTGCAAAAGAATCATGGCACACTTTTGAAAAAATAGAGCTTTGAATACCATTGATACATCTTCAATAAGGATGGAGTCAAAGTTGACCCAACGAAAAGTTAGGCCATCCTTTATTTGATCACCCCAAGAAATGTGATATTATTGAGAGGGTTTCTTTTTATATGTAGCTTCCATGGGGTATAAGGCACGTAGAGGGCTCAAGTCACTCAATGGTTTACAAAAATGTATCTATTCAAATGGATAGAGGAAGCCAAGGTCACATTCCAAAGGAATCTAATGGAATGTGACGCATCAAGCATGTCACCATGACCTTTGCGCAAAACCAATGATCAATTGTTGTTGATAGAAGGAAGCTGATTGGTAAGGTGAAGTGTTGTCTATTTATGATAAAGAAATTGGCCAAGAGAACATGGTAAGCAAGTTATAAGGTCTTAACTCTCATATGTAGTGGAAGATCTAGCACTGTAATGATTTGGATCTGCCCAAGCACAGGAATAGTAGGTACCACGTGCCCAGGATCAACAGGTATATCCTCAAAGATTCATCATCCATTGCTGTAAGTGAGCATAGGATTGAATTGGACTGTATGTGTGTGTGATTGACCCTGCAGTTTTTTTCTTTATAATTTTTCATTGCCCCTCCCCTTTCATTTATTAAAGGGTTTTGACATTTAGATGTTGTCTGCCCTTTGTAATTTTCCTTGAAAAATGTTAAATCTGCTTCATCACTTAGGATTACAATGCAACAAGGTGATCTATTAATGTAGAATGAATTTGAATGTGGTATGAACATCTGAATTTTATTATGAAGATCATGATGATACATGGCTGTTGTACACAAATCATCCTACCACACAAAATTGTAGGTAATTGGAGGCTTCACCATATGGGTAGAGACATTTAGGAAAATATGTTCTCT